>NW_004624813.1:1403074-1433803 GCF_000247695.1 Heterocephalus glaber | reverse complement strand
GGGGGGGGGTGTATGCCTCACTCAGAGGAGGTGGGCTTTGGGAGGAGAGGCAGGGTCTGGGCAGGCCACCTCAGAGGAGGCGGGCTCAGAGGGAGGCGGGGTTTGGGCCTGCGCCTCAGAGGAGACTAGCCTTGGGGAGGGGCTCTAGGAGGCGCGCTGCCGCGGAGGCGCGCGAGTTCTAAGTAGGCGCTGAGAGCAAAGGAGGGAGGCGCTCAGAATAAGGTGCTCCGCTCTCGGAAGGAGGCGCTAGGGTGCTCTGTGCAGTTACTGCAGAGCAGGCGGGCTAGCTCGGACGGGGGGGGGGGGGGGGCAGGTCTGAGACTGGCTGCAGAGTCTCTGCACGCCTCTGCCAGGGTCCCCTCTCCCCAAACCCCTCCCAGCAGCTTCCAACATCCAGATTCATTTCATGCAGCAAGAGCAATCACCTCAAGATCGCCCGCCCCCCACATTCAGCAAACCGACAGTTTTCACAAACTGTTGCTGGCTGCCAATTTGCGCTACCAAGACAACGACACCGCTACTTCAATCAAGCACAACTAGGCAGGCAGCCCAATCTGCCTGCCATCACCAAAAGTCAGTGCCCCTCCATTCCACTGCTGTAGCAGAAATGGTGTGGGCAGAATGTTAAACACTAATTTTCGCCCGGGGCTCCATTTTGTCTAACAGCACCATCATGCAGAGATCCCGCTTACAGAATGGGAGCCATTCCAAAAGGTGAAAGGGTGCAGGTTCCCCTCTTAAGAATCCAGGGTCATTGTACTCTGCAGCTCCTGTCCCTCTATTTGGTTTATATGTAGAGCAAAACACTGTGAAACTCATCTACCTCTGCAGCAATTCCCATTTTGTAGCGCATCTGAGGTGTAAATTGTTCTGCAGCTCGTGTACCTTTGCAGTGCATGTGCCTTACAGCTCATGAAGCGCTGTTGTAGGACGAATCAATCGTATCATTTTGGCAGCACCTTCTTAGAGCTGATCTTCTGCAGCTCAGAATTTGTAGCGCGTTCAAGGCGCAAATCAGTCTTTGGTGTGCAGCTCCTCTGTCGCTGCAATTCGTACAGGTTTGTAGCGCATGAAGCACCAGCCTGTAGCGCATGGAAGCCCCCATCAGTTCGTATCGCATGAAGCGCACATCAGTATGCAGCGCGTGAAGCGCCCATCAGTTTGCAGAGCACGAAGCGCACATCAGTTTATAGTGCATAGAGCATCAGTTTGTAGCGCAACTGAAGCGGTTAGCAGTTTGTAGCGCATAAAAGCGCCAATTGGTTTGTAGCACATGTCACTTGGTAGCGCATTTGAAGAGCAAATTGGTCTGTAGCTCAGGTGCGTCTGCAGCTCATTACTGTCCACAGATCATATCTGTCTACAGCCTCTCTGTACTTGAGTCCTGGAAACCAAAGCCTCGAAGGCTTGGTTTCCTCAATTTTGGGGTTCAGCCAGTGAAGGCGTGACAAGGTTTGCGTGGAGATATCCAGGGGCGCTAGTCCATCTCCCGTCGCTTCTGATAAAAACGGGTAATGAATGTGATCTTAAAAATTAAAAAAAAAATCCTCACCGCATACTCACCACTCGAGGACTCCTCTGCGAAGACAGGGAGGATGAGTCCCACACCTGGCCAGGCGTGGGACCTGCTGGGTGCTCCGCCGCCCAGAGAGCGGACGGAGCCGCTCAGCGGACCTTCCGCGAGGCTCGGTGGACTTCTCTGCTGGTCGCCTTCAGGTTTCTTCGACACACACCAACCTAAGTTGAAGCGCGTGTACCCTGAGCGCAGACCGCGATCCTTACATAGGCTGAACAGAGGAGGGGGGCGCCAAATCCCAGCGTGCTCCGCGGGCTAGGGGGGCGGAGGGGGTGCGGGGGCGGGATGGGGGGATGGGGTGGAGGGGGTGGCCACGCTGCACTGGCCCGCCGCTAGAGGGAGCAAGGGATCAAGAAGGGGGGTTGTTGCTGGATGCTGATGTTGAACTGGCCAAGCTGGGTGGAAAGAAAAGGAGGGGAGGGGAGAATCGAGGACAGCCGGCCTAGCCAGGCCGAGAATGCAATTGCCCCGGTGGTGGGAGCTGGGAGACCCCTGTGCTTGGACGAGGCAGGGTCGGGGGACAAGAAGGATGAGCCCCGCGACCACTGGCACATTCTTACTGACAGGTTAGTGGCCTGCGCGCGCCGTGGAGGTCTGGGGCCCCCCAGGCCGCCGCCTCCCCTCCCCCTCCCGGTTCGGGTACCCAGGCGCGCCCTTTGGGCGCTAGCCCCTCTTGGTGCCCCATTGCACCCCTCCTCCAGAACACCCCACATCCCACTTCCCGGCTCCGTCGAGCCCTCCCCAGGCTTGACCCCGGCCTTTTCATTTTCTCCGCGCCCCTGCAGCCCTTCCCTGTTTAGCGGCACAAAAATTTCGTCTCTGGCTCCTTTTCCCGGCACCCCTTCCCACGCCCAGCCCCCGTGGTGGATTTCTCTCTATTCCAGCAGCAACAACCTGGGGGTCGATCCCCATTCTTTTGCGCAGGGTGGGGCGCAGTACCCCGCGCTTGAGGCTCCTTGGCCTAGATGGTGGCCAAGGAAAACGGGTGTCAATCAGCGTCCTTGTCTACACAAACACATCTTTCTCCTTTTCTTGAATCTGATCGAGACGGAAGGCTAAAATGTGACATTTAAAAGACCTGATTCTTCCTTCTTCTTAAGCGCATTTCTCCGTGGCTGAAATCCTATTTTCCTTAGGCTTTACGGAAGGGAGAAGCGGAATCTTGAAACGCTGGGAGCCGCGCAGTACATTCAGGTCAGGGTCAACCCCGGCTAGGGGCCGGAGGTGCTGCAAACAGCACCGATTGCCCCAGCAAGGGTGTTATTTTGAGAAAGCAAAACCAATGGAAAACAGCTGAGGATGCTTCCAGCTTGCTTGGGGAGCTCTAAAGGCTCCCAGCCACGAATTTTTGGTGGTGACTGCCAGGTTTCCGCAGAGAGCTCGCCCTCTCTGCAACATTACATTTTGCTAAATCTTGTAGGGTGAATGAATGGATTTTAGTCGTGGTAAATGCATAAATTCTTTGAAATGGGTTGGGGAGGTTTTTGTCCCCCAATATTTGCCAGAATTTATACATATAAACATATTTTTTGCCCTAGGAAAAATTACAGTTAGTTACAAAGCCCTAAAATACTAATGAGGAAGGATGCTAAATAAAACCTTAACACGGATTCCCTTGTAATCCCCCCAGAGTGTTAGGCGCTAAGAAAACTGACAATCTGTTGCTAATCTTAGTGAAAGAAGTTTAAGTTAAAAGGGAAAATCAAATTGTCTACAACTGAGTTAGATTTCGGAAACAGATGAAATGTATTCGTCTTTGAAGACTAAAATTGAGTATATTTCATTAACATTGCTACAGCTTATTTTATACTTAGAGGATGAATAAGAATTTGGCCCATTGTACATGACAAAGTGGATGAGACCACGCTTAAAAAGCAACCCTTTCTAGAAATCAGTTCATTTACTGAGACCTTACTTTTTATTAGAAATAAAATCTTGACCATCAGAAATATGAATAAAGTGTATACATTTCCAACAATGAAAGAAATTTGTCTAGGAAGTTGGGTGAACACAATATACTTTTTTTTTAAAAAGTGTCTCCTAATTCAATCTATGCATGTATATACCCTTCTCTGCAAGATATAATAATTCTAGGATTTCATATATTTGGTAGAGTACTGTTCTGATGACTGCTAGACTGTCCGATACTTAGCAGTTGTATTTTTAATGCACAGTTACTTTACCTAGTTGTTAATGGATAGAACTTTTTTCTAAAAACAGTGAGATTAAAAACTAGTATAGATGAAAAGTAAGGAAAATTTAAGTTTAAAAATCCATCCAAGACTTTTGAAGTTTGAATGAGTTTGATTTTTTTTGTTTCAAAATGTTACCCAGAACTTTTGGGGTAAAAAAATAAACAAGGCATTATTAGTATTTTTCTCACTGTAAAACAATTCATATCATTGTCTTAAAATACAGAGGGAGAAAAATGTAAAGAAAATCCAGAGCCCCGGTAACCTCCTCACGCTGCAATAATGACTGTAAATATTAGAGTGAGCTTTTTCATACTTTCTGTATTCTTACATAGGAATCAAAAGAATACATATTTTTTAAGGTCATAGGTATACTTTCTAAAAATTAAAAACAGGATCAAATTAATTTTCCTCTTGCTTCCTAAATAGCTTTTACATATAAAATAATATTACATTTGAAGAATTTTCTTTAAAGGATACACCATAAATTTAATTTTTCTAATTAAAATTTCAAATGAACAACCTTAGTACCTACATATTTAAATTCAGAAAACAGAATAGAATTTCCTCTGATCTCACCGTTGTAATGCATACATAGTTATCATTTTGGTATATTTCACTGTTATAAAATATTCCTCTACATATAAAATTTTTCATTTTTCTTAGAAATTTAATTTTCCGAGGGAAAAAGCAGCATCAATAGGTAGTTTGTGTAAAACTTTCTTGTTACCTAAAACAACAAAACAATATTAAAAATAACAGCATTAATACTTTAGATATTACAACAACAACAAAACTCTTCAAAAACCAATAAAAACCCCAACTAATATCACTGTACAGGAGAGCTTTAGACATTGTTTTGATATTTAGTATCTCAATGAATTTTGGATGATTTTCTTCTATGTTGCTTCCTGATGTTGACTGTTTCTTATCCATTTTACACAAGGTTAAATGCAAAGCGAAAGATGTGTTAGTATACATTATTTACCTTTAAATAATAGTTGACCTTTGTATTTGGATATTTTATCCATTTTTATAAGAGTTTGCTTTGGATCTATCAAGCTGTTGCTTTACCACCTATAATTTTAACTGCTATTATGGTGGAAAAATTGTATTTTGAAACAAAGTGAGGTTGTCAAATAATAACTAGATTTTCTATTTAGACATTTTACCTGATTTATAACAATTTGCCACATATCTATGAAGTTGTTGATTTACCTCATGTATTTAGGTTAAGTTATGTGGGAGTGAGGAAATTGTATTTCAAAACAAACTAGAATTTTTGTATGTCATATAATAACTAGACTTTCTTTTTGGACATTTTATACATTTTTTTGATGACAGTATGCTATGGATCTATGAATCTGCTGATTTATTACCTGTATTTGACTTAATTTCTAGTATAGTACACAACTATATATCTAAACTCAGTAGCATTTTTAGTTGTTGAATAGTAACTGGACTTTGTATTGCTCATTTTATCCATTTTTATAAGATTTTGCCACAAATGTAACAACAGTTGTTGCTATACCTCATGTACTTAGTATAACTTCTAGTATGGTGGGCAAATTATATTTCTAAGCAAAGTGGAATTTTCACTTGTCTCAAAGACATTGAGACAGAAAACAGCACAATAAAAACTAGTTAGAGATAACCACAAAGAGGTAAAGATAAACATAGATCTAGTTTCTAACACTAGCTTTCCATTGATGAAAATCACCCTTTAAGGAACATACTGAAGCAGTGAAGAAATCCTGGCTTGTTAAAAAATTCTGAGGTCAAATATTCAGATCATTTATGATTTTGATAAGTGTAGTATTTACAGATCGCATTTTCCCCAAAATAACTAGCCTCTTTTCTTTTCTTTTCTACTAGTTATCCACACTTTCGCTACTTGCTCCTTTAAAAAACAACAACTTACCTTTCCATATTTCTGTTCTCAACAGCTAAATGCATATTCTATCATTTATCCTACCTCCTACTCTTAGTATAAAAAGGACTGTAGGTGAATCGATGATACGGGTTCATGTCTGTTAGAGATTCTTGGGCTGGAAGGAGAGACTTTATACTGTGCCTTCTTTCAGTCCAGAGCTTCATAGATATAGCAGCATGATGACTTTTCTTTCCATACTTTACTAACATTTGCAACAGAAACAGGAAGACAGACAGACACACACACACACACACACAAACTATAATGCAGACATTATCTAAAGTTAGGATACAGTTCTCCAATCTGCTGTCTCCCCAATTTCCAGAAATATTAAGTGTAAGCCAGCAGTGCAAAATTTAAAGAAAAACAGAACCCAGCATTTCTAGGTATCAACAAGTCATTTCAAATGACTGTTTTTCTACTTAGTTTTCAGGTGATAGCAACAGATAGTCTCAATGCTTTTAAAGCTATTTTACACAGATTGCTTTTAAGCTGAATTCTCTCTACATAATTCTGTTTTATTTTTTAAAACAATATAACTGTATTAAAGATGATATGCAATTAAAAGAAAAAAAAAACCAAAAACCACCTTTCTCCCCACATCTCCACAGCCTGACACTATAACATTTTCAATGATTCTCCTTCCCTTCTGGGCTTTGCTCCGTGTGCATGCATATTTTAATATTACTATAATTTTAATATGTGTAGACCTTTTATGCTTTGTTTTGAAAGATAAGTGAATATTGCTCTCGGGAAAGCATTTTTCAAGGCTGCAGGCTGCTCTTGGGTGTGAGATGGCGTGTAGAGCAATTAGCAGGATTGCTGTGTGAGCGGAGCGGGCTGGAGCCAGTGCCGATCAGGCGTGGGTTACTGGGTTACAGTTAGGGAGTAACCCTGGCAGGGTCACAAGCCTTTGCCCTGGGTAATCTCTTCTTTAACATTTGCATGAATCATTTTGTGGATGATCTAGGAGGCTTGCTTTAAAATTCATGGATGACTGGACAAGGCATAGCTGTTACAAATAGATAACAGAATTTAAACACTGTTTAAATAGGGTGCAATGCTATGCTGAAAGCAAAAAGATACTTTATACAATAAATGCATTATAATTCATCGGTGAGAAAGGAAGGAAGTATATTGTATGGTGTCAGTTCTTTAGGAAAAATGTTAATATGAACCAGCGGCATGATGTGGTTATAAAAAAAAAATTTGAGTTAGGTTCTGGTAAGAGTATAGTGTTCATATATCACAAAAATTAATAGTGCCTTGCTCTCATCAACCACACTTGTAGGATTGTGTCCATTTCTACCTGACACATTTGAAGAGAGACACTGACAAATTAGACAATTTCCAGGACAGTCTGGGGATGGTGAGAGGTCTGATGGTTCTGTCCTAGGAGGGATCCTCGAAGGGCCTGAAAATGTTTAGCTTCAGCAGAGTAAAAGTAGACATGAACTCCCTTCTGTTTGCTTGGCAAAGCAGAACCTGCATCATTGGGTGAAAGGCACAGATAAATTTCAACCCAAGACCTTTCTAACAGTTAGTGCAGCTGAACACAAAAATCAACTCTACTTGTTCTAGTCTTTTAAGATACCAGAAATAGTCACCTTTTTTGCAACATTTAATTTGAAGGCCATGGTAACATTTTAGTGTAGTGGACATAGGTACTTGTGATGGAAACATAAACTGTCTAAAAAACATGGTCCTTTGCGTTGCAAGTTAATCTTTTGAAAATAGCCTCAACGGGTAATTTAACACTTTTCTCCTCTGTCTCTCATTCCATTTCAAACACGAAAATCAGAGAAGAAAATACAAGAAATTGTCCTCCATGCACAGTGCCCTGGTTTTAGCTTGCTTCCAAGAGTTATTCTTTTCTAGTGTTTCTTGTCTTTTGGAGCAGGCTTCTCAGGCAGAGTGGCCGTGGATGCCGGGATGTCCAGGGCTTACCAGGGAGCAGGCAAGATGCTGGCAGCCAGCCTGGGACAGCTTAGCCCTCAGCTGCCTCTCCCCTAGGGGGAAATATGGGAGAGTCGTCCCTTCAGTAACTGCCCCATCCCCTTGTACTTTCTCTCTTTGCAATACTTACAGTTTGGGTTTTCAAACTTCCTGTCATAAGTGTCTTCTACGCCTATTCTTTAACTTCACTCCATGTCAGGTTAGCCTGGTTTCCTACCCACCTCCCTAGTATGTTCTCAGTCTTGGGCAGATCTTTCATGCTTGTTTACCCATCTGCCTGTTGATTGTTTATTTTGATTGAGACATCTGACTTTGAAAACGCAACTGTTCAAAATGAATTTGCGGAAGATGTAGGGGTGCTCTTCTGGACCCCTCTTCAGTGCAGCACTTCTAACACCTTAGAAACTGTTTACCGTTTTCATGCCCTGGTGCCCTGCACAGGATGGGGGACCCCATGAGAGAGGTGAAGAAAAGAGAGACAATGCTTCTCTCATCTTTTCTAACCAACATTTGCATGCTGCTTTCATTCCTGTACAGTCAGAACTTTCTCTTCCACTGCAGTGATTAGGTCAGAAATAGAGTCACTGTCATTCTGACTGTGAGAAGTATACTTTTAAATGTGGAACAACTTTCTTCTCCTTTTATTCTATTTCTTGTAAAAGTGCTGTGCACTTTTGTGGGGTTGTAATGCTGCACAAAACAACTGGTGATGGCTTGCTTCCCTGCTGCTAGAGGTGCCACGAGCATCCTTGGGCTGAGCTCATATTTCCGAGGCCCACAAAGGTGCGGCTCTGGCTTCACAACCATTCACCTGACCTGTTGGCAGCAATGAGCAATGCCTGGGATGCGGTGCCCACATTTCTGCTGGGGAAGTGATAACCCCCAATGTTTGAGTCTTAAAACTTACAGAAATTATCTCGGGAAACAAGTTGGTAGTGTCAAAACATTTGTTGCTGGCATGAATATGAAACATGAATATGTTAGTAAAAGCTAAAGTCCTCTCTTCCTCGGTCACTCTGGTAGAATTTTGCGTCTAACACTTTTCATGCAGTATGTATGCAATAGTGGTTTGAATGCATTGTATTATTTATAAATCACTTATCTTTAGCACATTTCACTTTCTAATTACCGTAGACTAATCAGATTTTTAGAATGGATCTTTGGCAGCCTGTACCACGGGAATCACTGCGGCATCTGTTGTGACATAGAAGGACAGCCTCTTTTCTGATAAATGAAGCTGCTCATTTAAAAAATGTTTAGGAGTTAGGCAGCTTCTGTGTAATTCTTTCCCATTCTTTAGCTTTTCACTTATTCATCCACGCACCGCTTTGATTATTGTGGAGATTTGGGGTTCGCTGCAAATTTGAAAGAGGAGACCACAGTTAATTTTCCTATAGAAGTTAAAGTGAAATGTTTTATTCCCTATTTCTGCAGCAATAGTCCTGAAATATAGTTGCTCTTTACCGCTGAAAGGAAAAGAAAAAGTTAGCCTCACGGTTCTTAGTTTTTCCTCTGTAGCACATTAGTGTTTCTTACTATAAGGTAAAATGACCTGGGCTTTTCTCTCCTATGAAATATTTAATCAGTGTAGCACCTTTAACATCTTTCATTTTCTGGTAGTTTCCCAGTTGATTCTAATCAAAGACTAGTGTAGTAGAGATGGAAACAGATCATGTTGCTACATGATATCAGAGTCTGAAATATACATTTTTTTTGGTCTAGCATTATTATTATTTTTCCTTTTAGAAATTTAACTTACAGATACCCCATTGAAAGTGCTAAAAGATAAGACTATTTATTTTAATATTGATGATAATGAAAAACTAGAAAAAAACTTAGTCATCCTTATAAATTAATAATTCTTTTCTTTTTTTGGAATGTTGAGTTCTCCTGGCTCTGGAGTGTTGAGTGATTTTGAGATGCTGTGTTAGGTGGTGGGGAATGCATGGTCTTGGCCATCATAGAACTTTTTGTACTAGTGGGGTTAATGACAATTAATCAAATAATTTATTCAAGATTAATCTTTGTGAAGATGAACCAAATGATCACATATATAATAGTACTCTTATGCTAAGTTCTACAAATATTACTAGAATGTCTGAATAGAGGATTTGTCCAGATTTGGGCGGAGTTTTACGAGGAAGTAGTCAGAAGTGAAGCTGAATAAATGTTAGTGATGTGAAGGGGGAAGGTATATTTGAGACAAAAGAAGAGCTCTGCCGAGGGCCCAGGTCAGACAGCACATATGGAATAGAAATGCTGAGAGAAGTCCAGGAAGGCTGGGCCAGAAAGAGAAGGACAAGGGTAGTACGAAACATAGCTAGAGACTTATGAGGGAGCAAATCTTGTGGACCTGGCAGACCAGCTTAGAGAGTTTCATCTTTATACTCAGACCAACAGGAAATCTTCTGAAGGGTTTAAACAGGACAAAAACAGATTTGCATTTCAAAAAGCATACTTTAGCTGCTTTGTAAAGACAAGATTGCAGGGTCTGAATAGATCGCAGCTGACCGTTAGAAGGCTGCGGTATTCTAGGATCCATGCCGTGATGTTGTGGACTACCGTGATGACAAGACAGTGAAAATAGGAGTGATATTTAGAGGAGATAAAATCAACAAAAGAAACTGTTGGACTGAATTTTGTGAAGAGTTGGTCAGGGTGCTATGTTAAGGATAATTTGGGGATTTCTGTCATCTGTGTCAAGGTGGATATAACCCATTTGCAGTCTAATAGTGCTGGAAGAGGGTTAGATTGTAAAAGAAAGATCACAAGTCCTGGTCTGGTCAGGCTGAGTTCAAGGTGATAGCAAATAAATGATGTTTGAAACACAACGGAAAGCTATGCAAGTTTAATGTGGTATTATATATACAGGTTCAAGATACATTCTAAGCGAAAAAAGTGTGAATCACATTGCATACAGAAGAGCGTGGTATATGGGTGTTTGTATGTACAAAAATATCTGTTGCATATTCATTGAGTACAGAAGGATGAAAGAGTATCAAGTATGCAAGCCCCAGGCAGTGGTATCAGTGCAATAGCAATGGAGACGCAAGAGCACTTGTATAGTTTCTACCTTTCAGGGTTGAACTGTTGGAATGGTATCACAGTTAGAATGTATGGCTCCTGTAATAAAGTAAGTTAATGACAATTTAAAGCAAACACCCAATATGAGAATATTTCTCTTTTAAACATTTCTTGATTGGAAAGATCGTGTAAGCATTATTATGTTTTCATTTTGAGCAGAATGTTTTCCTGCAGCTTTACTTCCCTACCCCAATAGCTTGTATGTACACTTTGCCTTTTAATCCTTTTCCACTAGATTGCACTATTACACTAGATTTCACAGGGTGTTTACAGTGTTGTGTTCTGCTTTTCACTAATTCTATTAATTTTAGAATGGTCCTGCATTTTGCAGATGACCACATTAAATTGTAATGATGTAGGAACTGCTGCGTATGTTATATACCCCTTTGTTAAAGGTCCCTCCGGCGCTGCTTTTTCGTTCGGTATTTCTGTGATAGTACTGTTTCTAGGAGGTGACACTCAAACTTTTCTTCACAGCCTATTTGAACAAAGTAGCAAGGGAAATGTGACTTCCCTATAACTACTAGATTTAATAACTATTTTGCCAAACCAGTACTTCTTATTTTAGATATTTAATTTTCCAGCTAATTTTGGTATTATGTTTAATGCAAAGTTGAATCTTCTGCAAATGGCATTTTTTTTTGCTTTTGTTGTATTACTTCCTTTCAATAAATACCTAAGATTTTACAAGTATCAAAGAGATGATATCAATTAAATGCATTTCTCATTATATCTGGCTTTCTTCAGAAGAATTATATTGTAGCTCTCTGCCAGTCTGCCTGCATCAGTGCTGGGAAGAACTCTCTGGGATGCTGTCTTCTTAGCCCTTCAGGTGGCCACACAGTATATAGTCTGGTAAGATTGGAGCCGCAGGGCTGTTGACGTTGCCCCAACAGCTCCCAGTGGTTAGTCCATTCTGCCATTGAAATATAATTTTTAGTGTGTCATGATCACGGAAAAAATGAGAATGCATATAATGCCAGCAGTAGTGATAATTTTTTTCTTTTGAAGATTTATTTTTAAAAATCGCATTAATAGAAGTCCAAATTTTTCTTTGAATTAATTGAAAAGTAAATGTAAAATAAAAATAGTTCTATGTTTTAAGGATATATTACATGCTAAACACTCTTACAAAGGTTTAAAAATATCATTTCATTTAATACTCACGATGCCTCTGTCAGATAGGTCCTATGCTATTCCTATCAGGTATGGAAGCTGAGGCCTAGAAACATGGACCATCTTGCCCAAGGGGCAGGAACTGGGGTCTGAAGTAGACATTCTATTTCTATCCAAATATTAACACTGTTGTTCTGTACTCCAATTTTATTTCACTTTATATCTTACCTAATCTTTTAGCTTGTACTAAAAAATTATAAAATTCCAATAATATTCAATGGTATGAAATAATTGCTTATATTCTGCCCTGCCAGGCTTTTCTGTTTAACCCAGCTTGGAGGATGTATTTTTTGGCTTTCTTGGTTTAGTCTTGCTAGGATACTTCTTATAGGGGTCTCTTGCAGAGGTTATGGTAGAGAATTTTCAGCAAAGCTGTTTTCCCCTTGTAAGTTCTCACTAACATTTTCATTTTTCTCTCTCAGTGAATTGTTGTTTTGTTTTTGTTTTGGTGCACACTGTTCATGGGATTAATTTCTCCTGCATAGCAGAGGCATTGCCTTGTTGCCAGCTATTTCTAATCCACAAGTCAGGGGTAATTTATTATTTCTCGAGAGAAAAGTAAGTTAAAGTTGAAATCTAGTTATAATAATACCTCAAATTACTTTCCTATTTAACTATTTGGAGGTAGAATTTTTGTGTGTTGGTATAGACTATGTAGTTAGCCACAAAATGGATTAAAAGTCCAACTCTACCACTTAATTAACATATGACTAATGATAAGTTACATAATTTCCTAAGACCTTTCTTCATTGTAAAATGGAACTAATACTAATATTTCACATAGTTTAGGTTAAGGATGAAATTAGTATGTGTAAAACCTTTGCTGTAGTTATTTATACTTAGCACTCAAAACATGGTAGCTAATGGTGAGAATTAATGGTTAACTTTTTTTGTAGAGAAGCATATGAAAATACTTTTAATATAAGAAGCAATTTAAAAAGTGTTAAGAATCGCCTAAAGGAAAGGAAGAAAAAAACTAGCAACTCAGCTACTTTGTGATGGGGGGCGGGGGGGAAGGTGGTAAGATGTGGGGAATGTAAGCTACATACCCAACTTCTGTAGAGAAAGTCTTCGATTTCCCTGAGACTGGAATATGAAAAGAGACAAATGAATCAGTGGACAAAGACAGACTTGACAGTGTGGTTCTAAGGTAAGTGTGTTAATCAGATTAAATTTTATTTGGCATGTCCTGCTGTTTACTTGGACAGTGAAGTCCGGGGAAGTTATTACTTATTATTTTCTATCCCTTGACATTCTGATGAGCTCATCAGCAATCAGTCACTATTCAAAGCTCTTCAACTGCTTTTATTAAATAGCAACCCCATCTTCCTGCAGTCTACAAATTACTCAGTCTTGGGAAGAAGTAACATCCTCTCAGAGAGTGCCTGCTCCAAGCCAGATGAAATGGAATCGTGCTGCTATGAGACTCAAAATGAATCACAGAATCTTAAGACTAAAACTTTTAAAGCTATATGGTTTCTAGAGAATTTGAGGGCATGTCAGACACCTTTAAATTAATTCAGACTTTGATTATTTTGGAGGGGAAGCATTGATCAGTTGCTTATATTTTGTGCAGTGACATCCTAGCCGGTTGTATGAATGTTGTCTTACTTTGGGCTAGGCAAATAGAGGATGAAATGATATTCTTTACTTTTATATTTGTAAATTAAGGCAGAACTCAAACCAGGAATGACTATGGCAGAGATTATCACAAACCTGGTGAACACAGTGGAGTTCTCTCTCTTTCTTTTAAGATTTCTGAGACTTGTCCAATAACTTTGCTAGTCCAAGAACCAGTTTCTACACTGACGTTTCTTTACACATCAGACTTAATTGTGAAATATTGTGCATATGAACAATATTTTTAAAATTGAGTCACATTTTCCCATCTTAAGAAAATTGATTCTCACAGGAAAAAAATGTGTTGGTCCTTTTCTAATGAAAATAAATCAACAAAATACCTTTTTCAGTGACTCTCTCTACTTGTGAGTGTACAGGTTACAGTCATTTTCTGTTCAGGAAGTTACTTGAGTACACCCATTTTCTTGGATACCCAGTTAAAAATAAATAGTTATTTTCATCTTGCTGAGATTTCTCTCACAAGGAGTAGGACTTCAATGTTTAAGCAGCTGCATTATCTGTGGCATTGTGTCTTGCCTTCAATGACATTGCCTGTAGAGTAGGGCCATAAAAAGTTATTTTTTAATTTAGATGTATACGGCTTCAGTTTTCTGTAGTTAAAATCAGACTTTATATGAACCAATGTGAACTTATAAAAAATGGATATGCTCAAAGCCACACTGTCCTTAAAATAGAGCTAAATCTATGGAGATGTGTTTAAATTATTTTACTCAGCCCTTTTTTAAACAATTGAGACACCATTAGATTAGCTTTTTGAATCCTATAAAAGCCAACCTGACTGTCCTTATATGGGACCTGGAAAATATGAGCAATTACATATTAGTTCACCAGCCAAGGACATGCAATGACCTTAAATCTTAGGAGTGTTAGTCAAGTTCTAAAAGCAAGAGTGTAAGAAAAAAATTCTGTACATTTAAAGTTACTCTAGTAATTCCTCTAAGTTATCCAAAACATACAATGTGTATAGTTTTGTATATATGGCTCTGAACAATAATTCTTATGCAAAACATGGTCTGATAACTGCTATGCTAGAACAAGGGAAAGAACAAAAGAGGATCTGTTTTGTCCTTGGTGCATTCTTTCTTTGTGATAACTACTCAATCCACACAGAAGTGGGCCATTCAAGAGAGTGTCTGCTTGTTTTCAGTATTTACTCCGTTTTGCCTTACAATTAAGCCCTTATAACCTCCAAACATGCTAATAGATTCTCTGGTTTCATCAGGATTAAATTAGACAACATGTATGAATGTACCTTGGTCAGGATCTAGTGGTGCAAAGCAATTAGTCCAAATGTTAATCGTCAGATCCACATATACATTGTTCCTTGGAAAATCATGGACAAGAACTTGGCCACCTGTTTATTATCTTTCTAGGTTGGACTTTCCACTGTCCAGCAGTGATTTGCATGTTTTTGCAAGTCAACTCTATGTGCAAACCGGTTGGAAGGATGGAGGGTAGGGGGTTTTGAGTTCAAAAGTCAGCCCTCTTTAGTATATATAAATCAATCAGACAAATATCTCATATTCTTTTGGGCTCTGCAGGTCTTTTCTCAGTCTTCTAGAGCTCATAGTTGTGTAGGAGAATCAGTTAATGATACTGCGTAACCCACATACCTGAGCTCTCTATGGTGGAGTCATGAATGCATGTACATTTATTATGTATTTTTGGGGTACAGGTGAATATGTATTTTTCAGGAATTGCCCAGGTGATTCATAAATATCTAGCATGTTGCCTTTAGATCCTAGTGATGAGGAGACTCCTGGGAAAAAAGTATTGTGCCATAAAACATTATTAACATTTCCCATGTTTTAGCTTAAATTATTAGGAAATACTTAGTGTATTTTTCATCTAGATTTAGAAGTACATGATTTCAGTTATTAAGTAAATCAACCATTTATTAGTCAAGTCATTCGTAAGATTGGTCATTCAGTAGTAGAAATGGTATACTTAGTTTATGTAGTTTAGAAAATTGAATACCAACTAAGGACCTTATTTCTTGGGGTGCTGGGGTGTTAATTTGCCCTCCCCATTATCACTGAAATAATCACCTGAAGTTTTATTTGTTTGCTTATGTGTTTTTAATAACCTGGGTTTTGAAATGTATTTCTTTTTCATTTTAGAGGGGAACTTGTTATTTCTTAGAAGTTTAAGTTTAAATTTTTGCTAGAAATTTAGTTTGAAAAGGGAATACATCATCTCTGATTTGTGAAGGAGGGGACTTCTTTGACATTAACTTTGCTGTATCACAGTAAATGTTTCTGTCTTGTCCTTTCTAATTCATGACGCATTTTCTTTATTCGTACTGTACATACTTAGTTCTATCCATTCCTCTCTTTTTTTGGCCCATCAATAATGGCCCTTTTCTTTAACTTTAGTCTCTTTCCTTCTTTTCACATCTTTTCCTTGGCATATATACAAAAATCTAAATTTCCCCCTAGTGAAATAACTACCCCTTCTCTCCTCCTCAGTGTATCATTTGATCTCTTTGCTTTCCTTTTCTGCCCAGCACTCTTAAAAAGATTAACTGTGTTCCCGACATCCACATCTTGACCTTTGAAATTTGGCTTCTACTTTCACCACTTTATTGGAACCCCACTTTCAAGGAGTCACCAGTAACTTCTCACTTTTCCAAGCAGTCTTTTCTAAGCCTTCATCCTCATTGTCCTTTTTTTGCAGTTTTCTAAGCCTTTATCCTCATTGTCCTTTTTTTTTGAAGTAAGTTTATTATGCTGTCCTTCTTGACATCCCTGACATCCCCCTTACTTTGACATGACACTTTAGACGCATATTGTCCAACCTCTCTGACCATGTCTTCCTTCTTTCTTTGCTGAATCATTCTCCGCTTTTGATATACAAGTGGGTTGATTAACATGTTCTTCGGTGTTACTGTCTGTCCTGCTTTTGTGCATGCTTTCTTACTCATTAGGAGCTGGGACAGTTCTTTGAGGTAGACCCTAGTGGGTTTGGAGGCTGTACTGAACCCAGATGGAACTTACCTAAAATGATCAAAGGAAGGGAGAAGGAGATAGAGAGCTAATGTCAAAAAAATGGTAGCCAAATATATCAAATCTGAAAGGTAAGGATGGAAAACTGGAGAGTTAGCAGAATGATTGGCAGTTTGGATGAAGAGGAACAGGATAGATGAATTGGTCAACAACATGATTGTGTATATGTATGCTCCAGATCACTTTGTACATGAGGCCCTAGTATGTGTTACCTAGGGACATATTATCTTTAAGAAACTGTACTGGGACTTTGGCTTCCATGCTCATTTTCCAGAGAAGAAATTCAAATCTGCATCAAATGCTCCATCATATTTTCTTATGAACAAAGGTCTATTTCTATCTTCTTCTTAACTGGATTTACCCTGATGTCCTGCTGGCTCCCTAAATTTAACATATCCTACAGTAAATTCACTATCTTTCTCCTGAACTTGACCTCTCTTCTGGACTTCCTAATTATCATTGTCCTATACCTTCTTAGATAAATTCAAAGCCATCTTTGATTCTCCTTTAGCCCTTCATCCAATCAGTTGAAAAAGTATTGTCAGTATTACCTCCATGGTGTCTTGTAACTGGTACTACATTTTATTTTCTTTTGATTCAACTTGACTATGATCCTACACTTTTATGATAGCCCCTGGTTTAGTATCCCTAACTCTAATCCTACTCCTTGCTGCTAATGTAATGTTTTCAACTCAACTGTTTATTTATTTATTTATATATTGCATTTATTTAATGCAACATTCCTAGCCAGAAACTATTTCTCTCCCTTCAGTGTTCTTGCAGCACTTAGGCTTATGTGTGTTATTTTATTATATAATACTTGCTCATAAATTACTAGTGCTCATAGGTTGTAAGCTCCTTGGGGGATGACTGTGTCTCATTTTCCTATTATCCTCATATATTCATTGTATTGGCATGCAACAAATGTTTGCTGGCTGGAGTTAACAGCTAGCTTGGCTGGAAGTAATCTGATCCTGGTTGATAATAGGTGATCTGTGATGGTCATTTTAATTTGACATTAATTTCATTTTTTGTGCATTTGTTTTATTCTGAAAAGCTTTCTTATTAAGCTGTGCCGATGGCATAAATGGAACAGTTAACCGAAAGACCAAACAGGCCCACAATTTTGTAATCAGCAGAAAAATGACTGCTGGGAGGAAAGACGGTGAGTTTAGGTTGCAACTGTAAATCTCCTTTGGGATTCAAGTAAATGTTCCCTTCCAATATTCCTTTTGCTTTTTTAGTTGTGTGTGATTTTTTCTTTTTAAAGTCAACCTGAAAAAATGAAGTTTTGTTTATCTAATCTTCTAAAACTTCTGATCCTGTATGTTCTTAATCTGTTATTTTCCTTTGCTATAGCTTTTGCCCTTTTTTCAACACAAAATTATTCCTGTTTTAACCTATGTTGCCCCTTATCCAGTGACTAGATTACTACTTCTAAAAATTGTCCTTGTGTGGTTATTATAATGATTTACTTATAACATTGGAAAATATTAAGTAAAATTAATATATATCATTTTAAAAAGTGCTTATCTTAACTTAGAAAAATGACCATAAAATATCATGTCTAATTTTGGATGATTTTTGTTGTGAAATCAAATTGATGCTTTGTTATTCAATAGTTAGTTGACACTTGTTTTCTAGTGGAAATATGACTTGACCCTTGAATGAGAGGTTGATACTTCTAAATTTTTCTTACAACTTGTAACTCTGTTCATCAGTATTATCCTGTGATCTTTGAAATAATGCATTTTATTAAGGAGAAAAAAACCCTTAATAATAAAAATACAAGTTGTTTTCAAAATATAATCATTATGAACTTTGACTCAATATTCCTTCTTAATTATATGGCTAAATTTATAGTCCTGGCTCCCAATATTGAGTATTTATATTCATGAACATTAGCCACATAGTAGCTTGGCTTTTTTTTTTTTTCCATACAGGGGATCAAACTTAGGGTCTTGTGCTTGTGAGGCAGGCGCTGTGGCACTGAGCTAAATCCCTGGCCCTTAGCTTGGCTTTTATAACTTTGGAACAACCAAAGTATCTATAAAGACAATGATAATGTTAAAATACTTTTAAAAGAACAGTAATTTTATATGCTAAAGTAGCCTCACTGTAAGATAAAACCTGCTGAATATGTGTAGAAGTGATTTTTGACTTACCTCATTTTCTTCATATTTCCGAAGTTAGGGGTCACTAACTTTTTTAATAGCTGGTAGCAAATTATATCGTTCAGCTGGAACCTTCTACCTCAAGATATCTTTCATTTTGAGACAAAGTTCCCTGTAGTTCTTCTTCCCTGCTGTCTTTGAACCAAACTCACACACTTCTATGTGATTTTAAAGAAGTTTTTATTGCCAATATCTAGAGGAAGGCATAGAGCTATATAATGATAACTTCCCATGAAAAGATCACAAACATTTGTTTCAGAAAGTACTAGATGGGCTTATTCCAGAGCCTAAGGCTTATAATTCTTTACCTCATACCCTCAGTAGACATTTCCAGTGGATTTTTCCTCATTCCTTCAAAAAAATCACTCCTGATTTCCCTTATCTCTCTGGTACCTTTCCAGTCCAGGGCCTACAGCTTCTTTGGCACATCTCTTTCTGTTTTCTAATGTTCTTTTTTTTAAACTAAGGTTCTTTTTTCTAGTTATGAGTGCCAGGTGTTCTTCACTGCTGTGATCTATACTGTGTTCTTCCTCGGTCATTTCCAAAGGACTTGGAACCCGCCCTGGCTCTTGGAGCTCCCCAGAAGATCTCCAAAGACACTTTCTCTGGACTTGCCACCATTTTGCACTAAATTACTGTCATCCTTTCCATTTCCTTCTGTGTCCTCCCTTTAACTCTGATCCCTAGAATTTCTGCCCCTACTCCCAGTTTCCCATCTGTTCCTGTTTGATTTGACAAGGGTCCTGTCTAGCCAGCTATTAGGTCCAGCTGAGTCATCCACAGTATTTTGGTGCTGTTCTTGGTGAAAGGTACTGCATCCTCTAGCATCTCCAAAAGGTACTACTCTCTTCTTATTTTAAACTATGGGTTCCCATTAGGTTTCAAACTGATTTTCTCCTTCGGACTTGACAGATAACTGTAGTTCTCAAAATTGAAATGAACAGTTAGTCTTGAAGCTACTGAGGTAACTAGTTCAGGTTGTTATATTCTCTTATTTCCTCAGTTTCTCCTGATTTCATCTTTTAAATTCTTCTTTCTTTTTGGTTTCCTTATCCTACTTAATGCTTATGTTACAGTTCTGTATTATTAAAATAGTATGAAGAAAATTGTTTCACCTTTTAAAATTGTAATAACAACTACTGGTAGCTTGTATAGCAAGGCCACCTAAAATGACATCTCAGATGCCAAATGTTCTTTGTGCTCTTTTTGACCAAGAATCCCATTCAGTCTTTTAGACATATTTAAGGGAGCACAATTGATTAAAAGAGCATGTATAAAGTAAAATATATTGAGCAGTTCATTTTTATGTAACTTGTATTTTAAATGATATTCTAATTTTTTGCTAAAACAATGGGATAGCATCTCCTTTGTAAATAGGATTCTGAGCAATTTGATTGGCTCACATCAACACATTTGACATCAGTCTAGCTCAACATATATTAAATGGTTCCAAAAGTCATAAAGAGAACCCTAAATGTGAATTCTCTTTTTTCCTCTGAGGTGGGGATAGGAAAGTTAAATTTTTTAAAATTTACTGTTGGAATAATTTAAATAGAAATAAGTTTTCATATTTATATACTTCCCTTAGAAAAATATTTTCAAATTCTTCTTCAAAATTCACATTCTAAAATGGCCTAGCCGTGGGTGTATACACGCACGTGTTAATATAATGATTGGATATTTAATCCCACTTTGGAAAACTAAAATAAATAATGTTAGTCGGGAAAAACATCTCATGAAGAAACCCTTTTGCTTTTCCGTAGAAAAAGATCCAAGCACTAGCTTTTCTTTTCTACCTCGGTTGAAGAGAAACGAAATTTACCAAGGCAAGCTCATCTGTCCTCGTGATGAATTCTGTAACCTAGGTGTAGAATATCCGACTGCCACCCAACCAACAGCTGCCCACCTCCAAGGGAACCGCCTACAGTCCTCTGATGCTGAGTAAACCCAGAGGTGAAGGGCAGGCTACTGAGCAAAGCTTTTGAGTCAAATCCAGGATTTATGAAGTTGGATTAACACAGCACAAGATAGAGCTTAGTGAAGAAAACAACAACTGATTGTGTATCTGGCTGGATATTGAAATCTCTAAAAATGTTTGTCTTCAGCGGTTTTCTACTTTAATAGTTAAACTTCAATTTGACTGTAGTAATAACATATTAAAAACTAACTCAGGAAGGAGTCCGTAAACGTGTAGGCTCTGCAAAGCTGAAATGAGCGATCTTGATGCAGCGAGAGCCGAGAGCGTTCGTCTCTGGCGATCAGTTCCAAGGAACGGGCAGGGACCTCTTAGGGTGCTAGGCATGCAGGAGCTTGGACTCCCCACGGAGCTTTTGTCTGTTAGACATGGAAAATAAAAGTCAAAAGGCCTTATTTTTCATATCAGCACTCACAATTTTAATTATTAGGACAATCATGCCAAGTTGCTTAGGTAAAAATGTATTTTAAAAGCTATACGAGATAGGTGGCTATTCAGTACTTAGTATCCCAAATGTATTTGAAAGTGTTCAGATTTCTTGTGCAAAATGTTTTCCTGATAATACTTAACCATTAAGGCAATGCTGCGAGCAGTTGGCAAATACATATTTCACCCGAGTGACTTGTACTCAAAGCACCTTTGTGATGATTCCCAATAAATAATTTAAATCGTAAGACTGCACGAGAGCTAAATTGACAAAATTGCAATATTTTTTAAAGCAGTCTTTAATTTCTTATTTGTGAGTTACTTATTGTGGTGTGTTATATTATTCCTAGGATGCTTTAGCTATTGCTGAAGGTAGTAAATTGCTTAACCCATAGACCTCCTTAAGTTATGTAGTGTATTTCTCACATATGAAATATGTAAGAAATTATTTCATACAACACATTATGTCCATTATGATTTCACACTCACATTTTCATAATACAGCATATGGATTGAATGAAGACTTTCAATTATACACTGGTTTATTTTTGAAAGTATCTAACATGCAGACGTTGTGCTGCTCTTGCCTCAAGTAATGCCTTGTCATAATTATAGAGAGATCACCTATTCAGAAGTGTACTGTGTTGACTAAGAGCCTGGAAAAACACCGTTCAAGAGTCTCTGGGCAGCCAAAATAAATGCAGCAAATGCAGGCTCCTGTTTTTCACATCGAGCCAAGTACTATGTGCATTAAAACAGCACATATTTGCTCTTTACTTCAGTGCACAATCCCACCTCACTTGGTAGTCTTATTTCTAAACCTGTAGCAGATTAATAACAGCAAATTAGAGGGGCTGGAGAAGCGGCGATAGCAAACACACTGATGGCGATGAGAAGTGACAGCTGACAGCATGTCTGCAGAGGAGAAAACAGAAAACCTATAAAACACACAACTTTAAAAAGCATTTGCTGACTGGAACCCTGTAGTGTGATTGGTAAATGACAAGACAGCCAAATAGTCCATGAGGGCATCTCTATATAATACAGCAGAGTGTTATAATTGATGTGCGAAATGATGATCTTATACTCATGAAAAAGGATCAACCACTGGGTACTTTTTCAGCCCTCCTGAATGATTCATTGCCATGGGCTTCCTGATAAACAGATTTTGACATATCCTTGTAAACCTTAAAAATTAGAAAAAGATAATATAAATATATCTCTATTAAAGTGACCAATTTGTTGATAAAACACATATAAAAGAGAAATACACATAATCATTACCTAATAAAGGCCACCTGGACTTGAATTTTGACAATAATGTATGACTTTCTTCTAAAAGATTTCAAAAGAGATTTAAGATTTAAATCTAGCTGAAACTTTTGCAGCTATTTTATCTTTACGATCACATACTTGTTCTTAGTTATACAGAAAAAGACGTAGGTGTTCTTGGATCTTTTATATAGAAGGGACTGTGTGTGTGTGTGTGTGTGTGTCTGTGTCTGTGTCTGTGTCTGTGTCTGTCTGTCTGTGGCTGTACATATGCCATGAAGAGTAATCATGTAGGGCTGGGGATTTAGCTTAGTGTTGCCGCCACCTGCCTTGCAAGCTCAAGGACCCAAGTTCGATCCCTGGTACCAAAAAAAAAAAAAAAAAGAGTAATTATGTGATAATTGTAAAGTTAGATGTCAGAGATTCATTAGCAATGCACTGTCATAACACTTTCAAATTTTAATTTTTACTAAATATATCGATATTTGCTTTGTTTTTAAACAATTGTACGTAAGCACACAAATGGAGTCCTTATGTTTTCATCATGGGGAGAGAAAATTTCCAACAGACTCTTAGGAAGGGAAGCGAGGATACAGTTTGGCTAGCATGATGTCCACTTTATTGCTATGGCTATCATAATCTGTCATTTGATTCTTGGCTCTGCACTGTCACATAATAATACAGTTGTTGAAATGGGCTGGAGTTTCTATACTCTATGACTAAAACATAGTTATGTGGACAAGACTTTGGTAGCACAGTGATGAGAGGCATCGGAACTTAGAGTGAAATACTGACTCTGGCTAGTTACTGACATACCTTTTGGCTCTTTTCTACTCAGACATGTAATTTTCCTTACAGAAACTCTACAACTCATGACAATTTGTTTAAAGAAGATTTTAATCCTTGCAAATCTAGCTATCCTTGTTGTTTGAAGATGATTTTTTGATCCTGCATGGGTTAGACTTTTAGTTTGTTTTTCTCATTAGTGGTGACAGATTTGCATGGATTTAGACACACACACTAGCTTCTGGTTTCATTTCATCTGCTGGCATGTGTTTGCGGAGGTAATGGATTTGCAGCTGTAGAAGATTGTGGAACTATGCGACACACAGAGTTGCCAGACCCTGTGACCTCAGCAGGATTAGCATGGCACCATACACATGTATATTTCAGAGATTATTGGATCTTAGTGGTATGGATTTCTAGGTCATTTAAATTTGATTTTCAAGATTTGTTCTGAAGGAAAAACAATATTTTTCAAGCTTATTGCTTATGAATACCACCTAGGCATATGTGAGTGTGATATGTGTTAACTGTTATTAATAGGCTCTGTGAGTATTGGTATAGATCCTATCAGCATTATTGATATAGCTTATGTTTAGAGCAAGAGCCTAGAGCTTCAAATTCTGTGTCATTTGATGTTTTTGAAAGTAAACATAGGTGTAGAGAGACTCCCTAAATAGCCCCTACGAAGGGCTATGTTTTGAAGTCACAAATGGGAAAGGGGAAAGGAAAAGGTTCTTCTCTAAAATGTTGTGTGGGTACCCATAATTTAAACTGATGCTACAGAAAGGAAGTATTATTTTCACAAACAAAACATAGTGGATTAGTCATTTTCTATTTCTGAATGATGAATATGTCATACATCTGTATCATGTTTCTCTCAAAGTGAATGGTGTACTACACTTAAAATTGAAGCAGGCTTTACTGTGGAGTTGCCAAGGTAACTGACCGGCAAGTATGTGGTTCAGTGGACTGCAGAAAGGCAATTGAGTATACACGAACAAGGAAATGTGCATATCATCTTAAAACCCAGGAGGCCACGGTAAATTGTGGCTTGACTTTGTAGATTGCAGACATTTTTTTTGAAGGCAGAATCTGAGATCTTCTGTGGTGGTCCTTGAAGTGAGGTGATATGGAAAGACAGGAACCCTTTAATGCTTCTCCTTCAGGCCCTGTGGAGGGCTGTAAAGAAAACAAAATCATTTCAATATTAACCACGAACAACCTTTATTTCTTCATAGCAAAACCTCAGCGGGACTATTAATAGTTAATGACATAAATGGAAGATAGTACTCGTGCTCCATAGACCTTAAATATTACACCTATTTTGTCTGCTAGCATGAGACTGGTGTTTATTTCTACAATGCTTTGTATTAGAATATTTTCATCCATTCTATAGGCATTGGTGAAATTATTCAAATATATTTGACATTCTTCTAGGTGTGAGAAAATGATGAGATAAATAAAAATATTGCACCACAAGATGTTTTAAATATCTAGAAAGAGTAAGTTAAAGACATTTAGTGAGATCCTTATAGATTATTTGAAATATTCCTACACTTTGGATGTAGGATTGTGATTGGGAATTGAAACACCTTTAAGATAGAATGAAATAACTTCTCAGAAGGAGCTTGAAACTCTCCATAATTTGATTCTGCTTTTCTTCTTAGTTTTGCTTCCCCCTAAAACAAACGCCGAGGTCTGGCATCCATGGCTTACTTCACTTCCTGGAAAGGACCTCACAGCCTGATGAAGGTCTGAATTACTCATCTCTGAGATCTAGAAACCTACTAGTACTTTAAGAGCCAGATTAAGTTCTACTCCTGTAAATCTTTTCAAGATCTTTCCAATGTTGACTGACTGCTCCTCCCATTCTTACAGGTATTGCCGGAGCAATTTCTACCTCCAGGATAATGTCTAGTTAAGTAAATGTTGCTCCCCTAAACTGGATGGTGAACCCTTGGAAAGCAGGGACAAAGTCTCTTGTCATCACATGCCCCATTGCATTTAGCATTTAGGACATGTTGTGGTACTGAACTGGTTAAAAAAAAAAAGTCAAATTCTCATTGTTATGATTTTTTCTATGATTCAGTCATTGTCATTTGAAATAGAATCATTCTCACAGGTGAGTAAATAATCCTTGGGTAGAAGTCAGGCACTGGGCACTATAAAAACTGTGGGAAACTTCTAATGAGTATTAATGCAAAGCAAGTCAGGAAAGGGTCTCCCTACACCCCTAGTTAAACCTAACTTGCAGCTTCCTTTCTTCTCTTACAAGGCCTTTGAAGTTGTGTTTTTAGTAGTCAAATTGTGGATATGTGAAGCTACAAACCAAATATTTTAATTCAGTTTGCCCTTTTTGGCAGCCATCCACAGAACTGTAAGGACAAGTTTTCACAGATAAAGAAACATTTTGTGAGAGTTTCTATTTTTAATACTGAAAAATTTACTACCATCCATGGCCTTGCTATTCAGGGTTTTAATAAGTCGTGAGCTTGGCATGATCAGCCTAGGGGTCCTGAGGTTAATTGCCACATTACACATCCATCAGTGACTGAGAGAAAGAATGGGCCTGATAGGGTTTATCTGTCTAAAAATTGCAGCTCCTAGCCAATCCAGAAGATAGAAACCACCCGCAGAGGTGACAAGGGTAATAGCAGTAATGTGTTGGTGGAGATGACAATATCAGAAGAAAAACAATAGTTGCAAACTAATCAGACCAATTTGGCCATTTTCCTGTACTCATGTCTTATTTGTAAGTAATTGTAAATCATTAAATTGGCCCTGGTTCACTTAAAGAAATTATTTGTACTGAATTGTATTGGATAATTGTTAATGCTCATTTAGGAGGTAGCCTAATATAATCGATCATACTGTTTGAATTATTAAATGTCAAGATCAAGGGAAATGGAATACATTATTTCTATGAGAGATATAAAGAATAAATGCTTGGAAACAGTGTCCAAAGCTTTTTCAGAAGTACACATAAGAGTTCCCTTGTGTATTTTTATGGTATTATATGGAATACTGACTTGCTTTGTCTACAAAACAATTAGTACAGTCTACATTCTCACCATTTAAAAATTACTGCATGTACTTAAAGAAAAAAAAAAACTGTAGTAATTGTACAGTTGGCCAGTTCCAAGGGTATGTTTTGTTGGTAATACTTATTTGAAATAAAAAGAAATTACCAAAATGATATTACAGATGTCTTCATTCTTTAAAAGAAATTAAAAATATTAAATGTGTGTCATTTTATTTACATCGTATTTGAAAAATTTCTAACCAAGACTTTCCCCATGTTTTGTCCTAAAATTACCTCCTCTTACAATATTAACAGTTCTCTTGCATGTTGCTTTGTTTTCTCAGGAATTTCTAGATAGTGAAATACTAAGGTCTAAGCTGCATTGTGAGGAGCCATCTCATCGCTTACCTGTCTCTTTGTCTTCCCCTTTTGTTTTCAGTGTACACTATTTTCTCGAAGGTGCACTCTGACTGGAATGTGTACCCGTCTGCAGGTGTCCTCTTTGTTCATGTTTTGGAAAGAGAATATTTTAAGGGGGAATTTCCACCTTACCCAAAACCTGGTATGTTCTCTGTGGAGAAAAAGGTGGTCAATTTACTATTTGTTCTTGTTTAATGTGCATAATTTAGGTGGTATATAAACAAATATTAACATTATTTAAAATGGTCAGAATACTTCATAAGTTATTGGTTATAGTATATTTCTCATTTTAAGCTTAGAAATTTAATAACAGAAGGAATTAATTTTTTAATTTTTTAAAAAGGCATATTTCTAGGTTCTCAGTCTTAAGTGATCTTACCTATCAAATGATCTACCTATATTCACATAAATACAGCTTTGCAATTATGATTTTTCAATTACAACTTAGATTTTTACTTAGTACATTGAGTTTTGGAAAACAATATATATATATATATATAGTTGAAAAGCATGAAATATAGCATTAAGTAAGGTTTCTTAAGAAAGCTTTTATAATATGAGATAATTTTATAAACTTCATAATAATATAATAGAGATTAATATTTTCCTTCAAGCTACTAGCAGTTATGAAGTCTTGTTTAATTCACTCTTGGTTTGAATGTTATTTTGA
The DNA here is from genome assembly GCF_000247695.1 of Heterocephalus glaber. Next base: position 1,406,495 of record NW_004624813.1, on the reverse strand, counting down.
ATTATCACAAGTGCCATCATATTGATGAAGATATAGAAAGAATAGCAAGAACAAACATATTGAGTTATTACTCTTAAGTAACAAATAAAAGTGACTTTTCTGAAAATTGTTTTGTGAGAGCACATTTTTAACATTAGAATTAATATGAATATTTTTTGTGTGATGAATAACATATCTGAATACAGGTAGACATTCTTAATAGATAGCAAGACAAAAAGATACTGTTTTCATCAATTATTTTGAAAATATTTTATTATGAGACATTCCATGTTTGTAAAACTCTATGGCTAAACCTTTTGAGCAATAGCTCTAAAGCTTGAGAAGAAAACATTTAGTTAAAAACATAGTTTCTGGAGTCAACCAGGATTAAATTCTAGTTTCATCTCTTCTATGATCATGGAAAAGTTATTTAATATGGAAAATTACTATTTTCCACCAATTAAATGAGAGCTAATAAGAGCACCATTTTCATAGATATGTTTGAAAATAGGATGATATAGTGCTAGTGAAGGACTTAACACATGTCCAGGCACGTGCTAATCAATCATACTGTTATTAATGCTTATTACTGGTAAATGTTGTCATTATTACAATTGTTTTAGATTTATAACATCTTTTTATTCTATTCTCTAATGTTTTAAAATTATATTATTTTTGTTATGATTATACCTTTATAACTTTTTAGATATCATTTCATATTAGTTTAATAGTATTTGGAATTTCATGAAAGGAATGCTTCTCAAAAATATGGTTTCATCAATATGATTGATGGAGATTTGGAGAATTTTCTGAAAGATAATTGTCTCACTGGCAGAACTGGTCTTCTCTGAAGTGCTTTTCCTAAAAAAGTTCCAAAAAAATTGTACGAATCTGCTTTCTTTTATTGATCTGATTTCTATACAAACAACCCAAAGAATTTTTCATTACATGAGGCCCTAATCTAAAATTTCCAAATAGATTTCTTGTTTGTGTATTTAGTTTAGTCTAAATGTAAAAACATTTTTAGACAGAATGTTTTGATTGAAACTGCCAAAGCAACATGTGTGAAAATAACTGTCTTAGTTCTTAATTCTGTGTTTCTTATCTAGGTGAAATTAGTAATGATCCCATAACATTCAACACAAATTTAATGGGTTACCCAGACCGACCAGGATGGCTTCGATATATCCAAAGGACACCATATAGTGATGGAGTCTTATATGGGTCTCCAGCTGCTGAAAATGTGGGAAAACCAACAATCATTGAGGTAATTTATTTAAAAACAGCTAAATTAAATATATACATATGAAATATAAAATTTTAATTCAAGTTTAAATTGTTAAAGTTATATGGCAATAATTGTTATTAGTATTTTGTGCATGAAAACTAGTTAACATTTAAAAATGTAACATTCCTTTCTATTCCTTTATAAAGCTTTTTGTTTTGGTTACTATTATAAAAATTATAGTCTAGTGAAAATAAAAATAAAGACAGATCAAGAGATGGATGAAAAGGGGAAGAAGGGAAGGGAAGGGGATGAGAAAAGAAATTAAGATGTGTTATGTACGTGTACCAACTTCCCACAAGGAATGTAAACATTATGTACTACATACATGTGCTAATAAACCAAAAATAATAACTTAGTGAAAATGTTAAATGGCATTTAAAAGAACTAGATTGCTCTAGTTGAATTTTATTTAAGAAAATAGATACAAGCTTAGAAATACTTCTTTGCTCTGTATTTATAATTCAGATTTCACATTCATTGAAATATAGTTTTTCAGCAGACGTTTTCTGTGCTAATCATTGTGAAAAGTGCTTAGGTTTGAAAAAATAAATAACAAGTGAGTTCTTCCATGGCATATAGTCCAGGGGTTTGGGCACTGGGATACAAAAAATTCTTTGCCAACGCTGTAATAGCTGCTCCAAGAAGGTAGTGAGGAATGCATTCACTAGGTGGAAGGAAGGCATTCTTGGACAAAGGAAACAGCACATCAAAGTCTTGGAGATCGGGATGGGCTTAGTTCAGTGGTAGAGCACTCATGTAGCATGGTACAAGGCCCTAGGTTCAGTGCCTAGAACCATTAAAAAATCTTGGAAGTATAGACAATTACATGGTTTCTAAGAACTACATGCATGGCTAAAGGGTAGAATGCACCTCACTGGCAAATGATAATTCCCAGAGTTGTTGATGTTGGCAAAGGCAAAACTTTGAGGTCTCCATAAGTCATGCTGATGTGTTTAGCCTTTATCCTGAAAGTGTTGGTAGTGTTTTAATTCATCATGTTTTTACCAATACCTAATGTCATACCTGGAAATTAGAAATTAAAACATACATTAGAAATTAAAGGAGCAATAATAAAAGCAATGATCACATTGAACCTTTCATGCACATTAATACTTTAAAAAATGAATGTATATAAAAAGTACAAGTGCTTCACTGTTTATCCTATCCAAAAAATCAGAATTTTAATGGCAATTAGTGGCAAGAGAGTACTACCATAGTTATAGGCTCTGATGCCTCCAGGATCTTAGATTCTGAATTAAGTGTTCAATTCCATACAACACTTACTGGTAAGGATGAAGGCAGCAATATAGGAACTGCCAGATGAATTGCTGGGAGCTTATAGAAGTCCCAAGTATATATTTTCTACCAGGTATGAATATCCAGGACATTACCTGCTTAAATTTTTCTCCAAAGTTTTAATAAGCAAGCCCTGGACTGTGGATATGAGTGTCCATGTTGGCCAAGAGAGTTTTTGTTTATTTGGAATTGATCCATTAACATGATTTTTCAATGAATTCTATCAATTTGCTTCCTTAAGGTATGTAGACATAAGAGAATATATTAAAAAATAAGAAACTTATTTTTAATTATTATTAAATTAATTTTTAAATGTACAGTAAAAGTTATAAACAAAACATGTGAGTCAAATTTACCATGTTACCAGATTAAACAAGAAAAAAGCCTGTCTTGATAGTTATAGAGAAAGTGTTTAATAATATTCACTACCTCCCTTTGAAAAGAAAAAATAAATATTATTAAAGTAGAAGTAGAAATGAACTTCCTTAAACTGATAGGGTTAACCAAAAAATAATAGCAAACATCATTCTTAATGTGAAAACGTTAGAGAAATTTCACTTAAATTCAGGAACAAAGCAAGAATGACTTCCTTCACTATGTCTATTACAGAATATATTGAAAGTTGAAGGCCAGAACAGTAAAAAAAGAACAAGAAATTAAGTCTCTGAGAACTTGAAAGGAAGAAATTGAATAGTTAATGATATAAAGTCTATAGATTTTATTAATAAATTTAAGAAAGATCAGCAGTGAGCTATAGGGTCAATATAAAATTATTACACTTCTATATATGAATAACAACTATTGAGAATATACATGCTTTTAAAAAGTGTGTATTGCCTTGATACCCAGCACCATAAA
>NW_004624813.1:1339971-1402974 GCF_000247695.1 Heterocephalus glaber | reverse complement strand
ACTTTATTGTTATTAAAGATACTTAACATAAATTAAAAGATATTTGAGAATAGGAAGAATCTATATCATGAAGGGATCACTTTCCCGCAGCTGATACATACATTCAATACAATTCCAATAAAAATTGCACTGTTTTTTTTTTCATGAACTAACAAGCTGATTCTAAAATATATGAGGAAGATTATAGGCCAGGAATAGCCAAGAGAGTCCTAATAAAAAAAGAAGGGGAAGGGTTTCTTTTCTTGTGGATATCAAGATTTATTCCCATTATAAATCTACTATATTTATCATAAGGTCACATTAATACAGGCATGACCAAATTAACTGAAGAATAGAAGAGAGAGCCCAGAAACAGATCTGTGTGAAGAACAGTGAGGTGTATCTGTAGAGTTGGGGCCACAGGTCATTGAGGAAAAAGAATGTCAAGTTTATTGAATGGTGCTCAGATAATTGGTGAGCCATATGACAAAACATAAAATTAGGTATTTCCTACCAAACACAAAACTCAAATCTATGTAGATTAAGTATTAAATGTGAAAAACAAATTTTAAAACTACTATATTAAAATATAGAAGAATGTCTTTCTGGCCTTAGGTTAGGGAAGAATTTTTAAAATAAAACCTAAATATTTTCATTTAAGAAAAAGGATAGACAAATGTTACTGTTATATGTGAACTTCTGTGCATCAAAATAAATGATAAAAAATGAACCCATAACTGAACGAGGATATTTATAGTACATGTAGCCAATGTGGATATGTGAAAGATGAAATCTTGACGTTCAGTAAGAAAAGGACATTTCACTAAACAGGATGTACAACTGCCAAGAAACTTGTAAAGATGCTTATTTTTATCAGTAATGAGAAATATTCAAATTATGACCAAAATTAGAATTTAGTAAAATTTATTGCAGGTAAATGTGGGATTTGGCATAATTGTTTTGGAAAACAGTACTGTCTTATGTAATTGAATATGACTGAACTCTGTGAGCTGGCAGTCCTCCTTCTAGGTATGTAACTAAAGAAAACACTTGCAGACGCCTACTTGGAGGCATACACAGTTGTGCACATTAAGCAATGTATAGCAAAACACCATAAATCCACCAAATTGTAGGGACCCAAAACTCTGTCATGAAGAGAATAGATTCATAAATCACAATGTATTTATGTAGCCAGTGTTAAGAGCAACGAAGACTTTAAGCATGCCCAGCATCATGGATAAATGCTTTATACACGATATTGGGGGAAAAATAAGAGTACTAGAGAGTACCAGGAGACTTCACATACAGATTGCCATTTTAGTAGAGCTCAAAACCAAGGAAACTAAACAGTATATTTTAAGCATATGTGAATGCGATGTTAAGCACCAAATTCACAATGACTACTTCTGCTTGGGTAGAGGCCAGGAGTAGTGATAAGAGAGAAGAAACATATGTGTTGAGATGGGTTCAAGAAAGTTCATTATGTTCTATACCTTAGTACTAATATATAGTGTTATGAATAGTATATGTCACATAATATACTAAGAAGATTATGGTGAAAGTTTAGCAGGTCTTTTATAAACTATAGTGATTGATCTGTAAATATCTCATTTTGCAGCCAAATATTTTAGGTATATTAAAATGCCATTCTCTTAATTTAGTAAAGAATTTATATATCTTGAACTGTTTAGTCATATAAATCTGATTAATTCATTCAATACATATTTATCTCAACTATGTAGATTTTAAACATCTAAAAGATATCAGGCATTGTCTTAGAGGTTCAAAAGTAAAGCATACTCTCCTATCCCCTGCTTGAAGGTCTTCATATTTTGTAATAAGTAAAATTTGACTAAGGTCATTAGAGCACTTAAATATCTGTTTGGACATGATAGAAGGAATATATTCTATTACAACTGTTAAAATTAAACGTTAGGTATAAATTCAGATAAAATTCTTCCTAATATGAAAAATTCTTCACTCCTTTTAGTGGCCTGTGATTTTTTTAAAACTAATTAGAATTTGTGGAACTAATGGTAATGAAATTTGTGATAAATTTGGGAAGGTTATCCATAAAAGTATTGCAATTAAGTATGAAAATACCTATATTTTCTGAGCTGAAGTTTCAAGATATGGAGAACATGGACGGGCTTTCTTTGCAGAGTAAACTTTTAAAATCATGAATAGTTCCAATTGAAACCCATTTTACATTTTTTTGTTTACTTCATTCAAATGATATTTCCTAGTTTGCTTTAGTGACTAGTCTTAATTTTAGTTCAGTGTGAACTTAACTGAATATGTGTCCCAACAGCAGCAAGGAAGTGATTAAATTTAGTGGAAATTTGACAAATTGTGGAGAGAGTTCTTTTCATTTTGAGCAATAATATTCTTTGCAGAATATACATACTTTTAAATATTGTGCAAGTTTGGAATAACTTAGTCCAAAATTCTGATTCTTCTAGTTCTCTCAGTAGTACTGATGATTGTAATTTATTTCTTTTGAAGCTCATATGTTGTGTATAAAAGCCTTTGATATTTATTTTTAAATGCAGCTATTTCTTTTCAGTTTGAGGCATTTTATCCTACTCTTTTGTCTGTGTCAACTGCAGCTCCAATCACTGCCAGAGGCTAGTGCTGGGACTCTAAGACTTTGACACAATCAGTTGTTTTTTCGAGGTACTACGGATGTGTCTGAATGATTTCATATCTGTCCTAAATTAATTGTTTCTTGATTTTTGAAGCCCTATCCTGTTGTTATCCTTTGCTTTATTTGTCGTTTGCAGTGGCCATTTCTGAGTTGACGTTGAGAGGAGTTCCTTAGCTCTGGAAATGCTTACTAATATCTCATTTTAGGAAAGGGTTGATTGTTGTTTTGAGCCTGTGCCATAAGCTTTATAGGTTATGATCCTTACTGCTTTGTTCTTATTGTAAGCAAGGTATTATTTCCAAAGGATTATTTATGACTTTTTTTTTTTTCTGATACAGGGAATCAAACAAGATCTTGCGCTTTCGAGGCAAGTGCCGTGTCACTGAGCTAAACCCCGGCCCGACATTTTTTGGACTGATTGGTGTATACTAAAATTTTGTACTAAAATGCAAAGAACAGGAAAATTTGCTTATTTTAAAGTGTACTTTCTGGGCCAGGGATGTTGCTCAGTGGTGCCATGCCTGCCTGGCAAGTGCAAGGTCCCAAGTTTGATCCCCGTACTGAAATACATACATACATACATACATACATACATACATACATACATACATATATAAGTACATAAAGTGTATTTTCTGGGAAGATAGCTAGAAGGGGAATAGATGGGTCAGATGGAATTTCTAGTTTTAGTTTTTGAGGAATCTCATACTGATTTCCATAGCGGTTGTACCAAGTTTACATCCCCACTAAAAATATAAAACGGTTTCTTTTTCCTGTAGTCTTGCCAGCATTTGCTATTATTTGATTTGACAATGGCCATTCTTTCTTGGGTAAAAGGGAATCTCAGTGTTGTTTAAATTTGCATTTCTCTAATGGCCAAAAATGTTGAGCATTTCTTTATGTATTTATTGGCCATTTGTACTTCTTCTGAAAAGTGTCTATTATTTTACTTGCCCACTTTTGATTGGGTCTTTTATTTTGAAGGGGCCTAATTTTTTGAGTTCTTAAGAGTTAAATACATCATATTACAGTGATACACACATGTTTATAGCAGCACAGTTCATAACAGATAAATCTTGGAAACAGCCTATATGACCATTGGCAGATGAATGGATAAAGAAAATACGGTATTTACACACAATGGAGTACTACTTTGACATAAAGAAAGATAAACTTGAGTCATTTGTAGGAAAATGGATACACCTTGACACCATAATGTTGTGTGAAATAAATCAAAGAAACCCTAATTATAAATAAAGAGTAAGATAAAAGATAGATAGCAGGAAGTAGGGAGATAGAACTTTTTCAAATGGGAAAGGCATCAAGAAAGGGAGTGAAGCAAAGAGAAGGGAGGGAAAGGAGATGAAAAAAGAAATTATGTACATGTAACACCTCCACAGAAGGAATATAATCTTTACATACTGCCAACATGTACTAATAAAAAATACATATAGTAAATAAATAAAAATAAAGTGTACTTTCCACTGTAATCCTTAAACTCCATTTCAAAGTACAAAAATAAATAGTTTAGTTTTTTTTTAAATCTTAGAATGGCACTGGTAAGTAATTCATAATGGTTAATTCATTTACTAATGATGCATCCACATTACTACATGTGCTTAATAGCCTTCTATGAAAGGATCTTCCTGCATTTAACTTTTTGTTTCAGCATGTTATATAGACCTAACTAATTATTTATTTTCATATAATGTTGCTAAAAACCCTGAGGTTTTATTGCCCAGAAAAGGAACATTTTTTAAAGTGTATCAACAAATAATGAAAATGGAAAGAACCATTTGTTTTCATTTTTGTTGTTAATGAATTTCACTTTAAAAGTAACATTTTATTCTTTAATATGATTTTCCTTTTCTAATAGATAACTGCCTACAATAGGCGAACCTTTGAGACTGCAAGGCATAATTTGATAATTAATATAATGTCAGCAGAAGGTAGGTATGGAAAAATATGTTGATGATAATCTCCTTATTTATAAGAACTATTTCATTATATTTTGCAGCTCTAAAATATAGTTAAGGATTTTAAAGCATCACATACCTAATACAGCTGATGAAATAGTAAAATGTAGGAAAGAAACTAAGCAATATCTAATTTGTTATAAAATATCATGGTGTGTTATGGTGACGAACTGGTGGGGGTGAACAGATGGACCGTGGATTTCTCTAATTCTTGGTTTTGTCATCTGTAGAATGATATTAAGAAGACCCTCTCTCTCGTGAGTCTGTAGTAAGGATTCTGTGAGTAAAGTTTTGAAATGTGCTTAACACAGATCACAGAGTACACGATCAGTAGCGGCTAGCTAGTTTTATTTTATTTAAAAATTTACCATAGATTCTAGTTATGTGAGGATAAACTGTAATTTGGGACACAATTTTCTTGCTAAATTATCTAATGAGGTGCAATTGTTAATGTCCATGAGCAATTCAGAATTACACATCCTCAAATTATAAGTGACTTCCTAAGAATTTTGAAGGTTAGGGACAAGGAAAATATTCGAAGAGTTACATTCTCAAATGTTTTGACCCTCTTTTAGCAATTGACTGGGAAAAATACGTAGTACTAAAAACTAGTTAAGTTAACAAATCATAGAAGAATCCTTTCTATACCTTGATACCATTTGTGAAAGTGACAGGAGAGGAATTGGTACAGATATGTTTTCCTCTGAAAATATTAAAATAATTACAATAGGATATTTTTTGCTTTTGTTTGTTAGTAAAATTAAAATCAAGCAAGCAAAGCATAACAATTTAATCAAAATCTACTAATGTGGAATTTATGACAATTCAGTAAGTTTGGTAATCCATTCATGGAGAGACGGCTGGGAGACCTGAACTCCCTTAAGTGAATTCTTTCCAGTGAAATATCAACTGCAGATAACAGATGCACTAGTTAGAAATTTGAGGTGATCTTCACATACTAAAAACAGGTCCAAGGACCATTTCTGTGGGCTTGGATGGAAGACTCCTTGTACACTTTTTCACTTCCCAGAGGCTTTAAGCAGCTATTCATGTTTGGATCAAGGAGACGTTTTGGTCTTGATTACAGTTGTGATTGGGTGCTTGTATCCAATCTAAGCTGACTCTAGGGTTGGAATACCCTTATGAGCAGAATAGTGGTAAAGTCTTTTTCTTTCTCCTTGGCTATTAATCACGAGGTATGCAGTTAATTGTAGTGGGCTTAGGCCATTGGACCTTGCCCTTGTGCTGTCAGAGGGACTCAGATTGCTTTGCCCATATGGAAATCATTATAGCCTGGTCTACACTTTGCCCTTCCTTCTTCTCCAGACTGGTCTCAGTGTTGTAGAAGTAGAGTACACGGGGGCTTTTGGTAGGTGTTGTTATTGACATAAAGGAACCCATGATCAAGCGATGCTAATGGAAGACTGATAGATAGCCAAGAATTGGTGTTAGGGACTGTTTGTCTGAGTCAGGGGTTTGAAACTATGCTGTGAGGGATGGACACTAGATGAGTTTTGGAAACCTTCACCTTCATGTTAGGCAGAGCTCCTCCACTGCCCTTTATAAGGGGCACAGTGACCCCAAACTGTTGGAAAACCACTGAATTTAAAGGTCATGCATGTGTCCTTGCTGGTCTAGACAGAATATATATGCACGCTAGGATGAACGTCTTTGAACATGGCCTTCACTCATGCTGTTTGTCTCAGATAAGGTTTAGAGAAAGAAATAACAAAGTTGTAAATCAGGGTAATTGTGCACAGTCCAATTCCCTGCCCAACTGTCTCCTGTTCTGAGACCGAATGGGAAATTGGTCATGTAGACTCACACAGCGTGGAGCTCGAGGAGGGTAAAGAGATTCTCTAAATTGGGTTTAGTGCCTCAGAGGCCTGCCACCAATCTGTTGGCCTACTGTTCTCTTGGCCTCTGTGTCTTCCAAATATAGCAAGCATGGGATTTCCCCAGAGTTAGAAAGCTGCTGTGACTCATCTTTGGGAGGCCTGGCAGCAGCTCCTGGCCCAGGATTGAGCAGGCAGCTGCATGGCCCAGTTCCTGTGGGACAGAGTGCAGTGACAGGCTTTATGGCCTGTCTCAGGAAGGAAGCCACAAAGCTGGGTAATGTGGATCAGGAAAAGCCGAATAACAGTTTTCTAAAAAGTAGCATTAATAATTTTTAAAAGCTGTACATGCTCTTTTGGAAAACTAGATGTAAAATCATTGAATGAAATGAATGATTACAGACGCCTGACATATTCAAAAATTACATTTGTTATTAATTATAAATATTACATTATTTATTGCCAAGAAACTCTTCTTTGTAATTCATTTCTGCATGACTATTTCTAGGTTTGAGGAAAATGTCTTATGATTAAGCTACTATTTATCTGGATAAAAGAGGGAATATATCTGCATAAATGGGACGCTGCTCTGCATGAAAGAATCAATGGATCATATTGGAGAATACTGCAGATGGGCTATGCATTGAGCAAATCTAACAAAATCATAAACAGAATAGATGACAGTGTAGGAGAGAAGTAAAGAACTTTCTGTAACAAGAGCTTGAAGAGCTAAATCTTCAGGAAGAGTTGACACATTCCAGACAACTACTAAAAGCTTTGAATCCAGAGTTTCTCTGGCACCCAAAGGTCTTTAATATCAGAAAGGCTTCAAAAAAGTAAGATCAGGGCTGGGGATTTAGCTCAGTGGTTCTGGCGCCTGCCTCAAAAGCGCAAGGTGCAGAGTTCAATCCCCTGTACCAAAAAAAAAAAAAAAGTAAGATCATATTTCAGGTGCTTGTCATGTAATTTTTACTTTTTGTTTATTTGTTAGGAGTAAAGCCTTTATAGATTCATGGATTTTGTTGAAATAAATCAGAGGCTATGCATAGTAAAATTACTACTAGGGACTTTACATCTGTGTACAGTCCAGAGATGTTTTCTTGTCCTTATAAACAATTCAGATAATTGACCATTTCATATTAATGTAATGAATTAAAATATTAATATTGTATAAATTCTTACTGCATTTTAGAACACTGCTGAGAATTTGTTAGTCTCCTTTAGAGAAAAATTGTATGAGGTAAGTTCCTGGACCTCTCTAAAGATAAACTTCCTATCTTGAAATATAGGAAATATATAAGGACCTGTTTGCTTTCCTCTTTGAGAATTAAATGTTATAATTCACCTGTGTCTTATCAGACCTGCTTCATTATAGATGTTTCTTAAAACTTAATCTTTATTATTAAAAAGTAGTATTAAATAAAGAGAAAGCTAGTTTTTTTTTATCTTAATAGAGCAATCACTCTACCAAATATGGTTAGTAATTAAAGAGTAACAGTTTAGAAGCAAGTACTTTTATATTTACTGAGAGTCTCTTACATCGAGAGTCAGTTTTTGGGTTGATTTAAAACATTAACTTAGAAATGTTCAAAGGAGAATTTTGATGAGACTTGAGCAGAAAGCTAACTAAATTTATAAGGATGTGAGATATAGAATTGCATGAAAACTTTATAATTTTCTAGGATATTCAACTATAGAATGGTCAAAATAAAATTGCTCTGATCTTTAGAATTCTTATTGGATATATAATCAATATTTGCTGTAGAAAAAAAGTAATGCTTTACCTTGCTCCAAACAATATTAATAATATAATGAATTTAAAATACAGATTTAAGGGTTTTTTTTTTGCCATACCCTGTAATTATAAAGTGCTCTGCTGGATTTTACTGTATTATAGTAGCATTCTGTGTCTTATGTAGCCTGTCTTTGTAGGTCCATCATCTGTTATATAGAAAGACTTTAAAGTTAATGCAATCTTTCCTCTGTATTCACAGGCCTTGATTTGTGGGCCCTGTGGGGGGTTACCCCACAGTCTGTAGGGGTTCTCAGGTTCCTCATAGAAAATGACCGAGATTTGTTCATAACCTGTACACTTCCTCCTGTTTGCATCACCTCTATGTTACCTCTCCCTCATACAATTCAAACGCTATGTAAATAGTTGTTATAATGTGTTGTTTAGGAAATAATGACAGGAAAAATTCTGTATGTGTTCAGTATAGACACAATTTTTTTAAAATTTTAGGTTCACAGTCAGTATAATCTGAGAATAGGCAGCCAGTGGATATAGAGAACAGATTGGTATCATATTGCTGCCTCCTGATAGGATTATGACAGAACTTGACAAATCTCAAATTGTTCTTTTGTTTAAAAAAACCCTACTTCATTAAAGGTATGCATATCCCTTTTTGTTTTACCCAAATTAGACTTCCCGTTGCCATATCAAGCAGAATTCTTCGTTAAAAATATGAATGTGGAAGAAATGTTGGCCAGTGAGGTTCTTGGAGACTTCCTGGGCGCAGTTAAAAATGTGTGGCAGCCAGAGCGCCTGAATGCCATCAACATCACGTCAGCCCTAGACAGGGGTGGAAGGGTGCCGCTTCCCATTAATGACATGAAGGAAGGGTAAGCACACTTTTATGAAATTGCCTTAAATATGGATTTTTATCCATGTTTAATACGATGAAATTATCAAACTTATTATAGTTGGAAAGTAGCCTATTGCATTTTTCTTTTTAATAAGAAACATACAATAAAGATATGAACATACTAGCAATTTTCTATATTGACAGAGACTTGTGTTAATGATTCTTTAACTCTCAGGTCCTAGGTCCTGTGAAATCTAATTGTAGATCAGTATGAGGATCCTAAATTATAGCACTAAGTTTTCTGTACCTTCCATAAAGCTGATTATTTAGGGTCATGAATTTTGATGGAAATTGATGCCCAAGTTATCAGCTGTAGAAGGATGCACCGACTGCTGTAATTTTATTCTAGGAAAGTATTTCTTCATCTTTAACATTCTTTCCACCATGTGTCGGTGACTGATGGCTGGAGTGAATTTGAAACCTGTTCCTGTGACACGAGACCCTAAAGCCTGGTCTTGTCACTCACAAGCTGGGTGACATTGGCAAATGCGTGACCCCTCTGTGCCTCAATTTCCTCTTCTGTTCCATTGGGGGTAATATTCTCTCAGGGTTATTGTAAAGACTAAATGCATTTGAAAGGAATGTGTCAGTTTTCACACAGTGCAAATATGAAGTATGGCTTGTGTCCTTAGAAGTCAGGGAACATTCCTGCCTGGGTAAATTGAAAGCATCAGTGTTAATATCAAGTTGAACTTTCACCTTTAATTTCTCATCTGTGGATTGGTACAGGATTGCTTTTCCTCCCATCCTGTAGCACACCGTCTGTGGAATAAATCACATTTGGCACAGCATTTCCCCTTTCTAACTCCTCCGTTGTCCATAGTCCTCCTGGTAACGCTTTTGTACAGAAGATATCTGAAATTAACTAGGGTACCTGGATTAGTAAGAATTAGATTTCAGGGTAGCTTTAAAGGAGAACTTTGTTGAAAATAACAGAAAAGATCAGAAGTACACATAAATGAAGTCTAAGGGAGTAGGCAGAAGGGAGATGGGGAAAAGCAATGATCTATAAAGTCCAACTCAAAATTTTCCGAATTAAGTTTTATCTTCTGCATGACAGCAGTGAATTTTGAAGTCAGTCAAGCACACCTAGAAGTGCTTTGAGGAAAATAGTTGGTTTATCTCTTCTTTATGGGCTAGTTGGCTCTCTATGTGAAAACATAATTCTAGAGCTTAAATTTTCACTTCAGGGTTACAATATGGGTCTCTTTCCCACCAAGTAATTTAAAAAAGTGGAACTACAGAACAGGATTAACAGGGGAATTCTGACAACATTCTTCAAATATGAAACTTTTCAAGAGTTTTCTTACTGTGTTCCATGACAATTGTTAAACAACCACCAACAGGTGTTGGAAGAAGCAGTACAAAAACCAGCCACTAGTGGAGTTTTTCATAGTTTTACTTCCTACTGGACTCATGAGTAGTGCCGACTCCACTTTTAGAACCTGAACTACACTAAGTTGAACTAAGCAACTCCATAAACCAAACTCTGACCTAAAGCAGTGGTTTCCAACTGCAGTGATACTCCTTTGTCAAACTCAATTCAGTCCAAATTCATGTTCGAACACTGAAAAGTTCAAGAACTGAACATAGGTTTTCCATAAGAAATACTGGAAAACCAAATAATTAGTTCAAAACCCCCCAAATTACACTTTTAAATTCTTTTTTCCAGGACTTGAACAAATTTCACAATGAAATTTTCCCAGTGAAATCTTTCTTTAACTGTATCATAGTTATCAGAGTTTTCCTCTTAGCTTTACTGCCAGTATCACGAGCTTTCTTTGGAGCTGTGGTTATGATCTTATACACAAATAAAGCACAAAAAAAGCACAATGACCCATGTTTTAATGCACTGACACAAGCACTGTATGTTGTCTGGGTGAGAGTGGCGGTTAGACTGAAGCGTCACCCCTTTGTGTCTGGGGAGAGACAAGACACACAACAAGTTTGGTCTGTACAAGTTTTTCAAGTTGAATTTTCAATTCGATTATTGAGCAAAATTATGAACACTGAGCAGATTTTTGAACTTTGCTGTTCAAGTAGTGGGAGTTTTGAGCTTGGAGCTATTTGATAACCGAGAAATCACTGTACAGCCATCCTGAGAATCAGCAGAAGAGCATTACAAATATGGATGGGTTGGTAGTCTCTGATAACCATTAGAGATTCTTATTCTTTAAGCCTAAGGCTGGGCCTGAGCATGTGACTCTAAATTAAGAACATAATTTTTGCCCTCCATGCACTTGTTGAGAATTCAGTCATTAGCTGACTGACCCTCAACACCTGCTGGAGGGCAGCATATGCTGTCAGCTATTTGCAAGAGTCAGTCCTGTGGCATTTATTTAGACTCTTGTCTCTCAGATCCCTTCCCAACTTGAAATGCTTTCCGTGAGTTTTCATTTAGTGTTAAGCCTTAACCTTTGCAAAATATTCTTATGAGAAGTCTTTTAAAATTGCATTTCTATAAATTGTACCCAGTGCCAACTCTATTACTCCAGAGGCCCTATGCAAGCCCCAATGAAAGAAGATCCTGCTTTGACTTATAAGAAAAGTTTATCCCCAGACATAATTTTGCATGTTTTCTTTTGTTGTCATATAAGATCATAGTAACAAAACAATTATGTTAGTCTTGTTGCCTTAAATTTGGAAATAAACCCCATGCTTCATCACCTTTGTCACTTTCTTTTCCCTTTCACCATGTATATCTTCATTTTAATTCACTTAATATACTTTTTTCCTCTGTATTTTCTTTTACAAATATTATGGGCTATAAATCCATTTAAAAATGAAAAGATAAGAGTTGGGCCGGGAGAGCTCAGTGGTGCCGCCACCTGCCTTGCAAGCACAAGGTCCTGAGTTCAATCCCTGGTACCAAAAAAAGAAAAGAAAAAAAGAAAGAAAAGATAGGGTTAGAGATAACCAAGGAATTGCATTCCTTGCTTTTGTGAAATTTTATTTAAAAACACATTTCTGTTCAATCCCCGGTACCAAAAACCAACCAAACAAACAAACATTTCTATACTTCAGAAGTACTAACTAAGCATGTAATCATTGTGTTCTGCTTAATACTTAGCACAAGTCCTGGTCTAGATTCAGAGAAAAAAGATCTCCATGAAGTTATCTCCTTTGTTGTGGCAGCCACGATCTATTTATTACCTGCAGATTGTTTATATTTAGTGTATGTAGTCAAATAAATGGCAGATGACTAGGTGTAGCTCTCCATGGTAGACCTATGCAAAACTGTGCCCTTCTGTGGCCTAAAGCACCATGAAATATCAGTCATTGAGGACCCACCCTGCAACATCCCAGCTTCTCAACCTTCTTGATGAGCAGAACTGACTGACAGGTTTCTAACTTTTCCTAAATCAAAGAGAAAACAATTATAAAGATTTACTTCAAAGTGAGTAAGCTTCTGCAAAGGACAGCTGAGCCCTCCGAAAAGACTCATTTTCACTTGCCAGATTTGTAACTCCAGTGCAACTGTACTGCCTGTGGACATGGTCCTTGTGATGCTTTTGCTCCTGACACTGAGCCAGACTTAGGGATGTATTTAGCCTGGGATAAAACGGGTGGAAAGAAGAGCAGGTTCATATTTCAACAAAGGCGTCTCATAGCAGCCAACCCTGGCTGAATGATGTGGTGTAAATGGTGGCTATGAAGGGAATGATGAGGTGTGAGGATAAAGAATATGCTCACTTTTCATAAGAGATTGTCAGAGCAACCACTGTTTCCTCTAGTTACCAAAGACTTTGGATCTAGCCTCAACCAGCAATAGAGAATCTTAGTATGTCTTTAGTTTTGAGGACTTCTCAAATAGTCCCTCTCGTCAATTATCTGATTTTTTGCCCTATATCAAGACCTCAGTGAAAAGATGCTGGAGGAGAAGAATGTAAGCCATTGGCTGCAAATATTGTTCTTATCCAAAGTGATTCTCCTGGGCCAGTTCTGAAATTGTCCTCATCTTTGATAACTTACAGGATTACTCTTTATTAAATAATGTCCCTCCAGTATCTTGGTTCATCTATCCCTTCTTCTAAGAAATAGTGGTGATAGGAGATAGAAAATTTTTTAATTCATTAAGGTTATTGGTACATTTTAGTTATACAGTATGATGACATTCACTATTGGGAATTTACATAATGTATCTTGGTTCTTATTTTTTTCCCATTCCCCTGCCCTCCCTTCACCCCCTCCACATCTCCCTGTTTAAAAATACTTTGTTTCCTTTTTTTCTTTTCTCATATTTATTCCTTTCTGCTACCCCTCCCACTTTCCCTTCCCCTTTGGGCCTTTTCTTTCTATTTCACATTATCTATTATACATTTTGATCCTTATTTACGCTTTCAGTTTCTCACACTAGAGAAACTATTTGGTATTTACACACGTGTGTCCTATGTATTTCACTTAAGAGTATGCCCTCAATGTGCATCTATTTAGCTATAAATGTCTCTAGTTTTTCATTCTTTATGGCTGAGTAGTACTCTATTTTATTTTTTTAAAACCCGCGTCTTCTTTTCCAGTTGATGGGCACTTGGGCTGTTTCCAAGCTTTAGCTATTACAAACTGTGCTGCTATGAACATGGGTGCACATAAATCACTGGTATGATTCTTTTAATTCTTTGGGGAAGATCCCCAGCAGGGGAATAGTTGGGTCAAATGGAACCTCTGGTCCTAGTTTTTTTGAGGTAGAAGATAGAAATTTTTGAAAATGCCATTAAAATAAAAGTTTGAAACTCTCATCAGTTCATTTTTTTATGTGTAAAAAGATGAATACATGCACATCTGTGTTTGATATCTATTATACGTTGTTTAACATTAAGTATTTTTTATGGAAGAAGATTGTGTTTGTTTCTAGGGTGCAGCAATTTAAAAAATAAAATTTATGCTCACAATCTAGGCAAGTAATTGGATAATTACAAGCAGTGTTGTGAGTACAGCTGAAAGGATTAGCAGAAAGGACTCCTCCCTCACTTCACATCCATGGATGAACAGGGTTTGAAGAGGAAGTGGATCCTGATATGAGATGAAAATGTGAGTTCAAATTAGCCTGCTGAGAAAATGAGAAAAGGGAGCTCTAGGGAGAGCTCATGCTTAGCAGAATATAGAACATGGTGGATTTAAAAAGCTACTTAGCGTGGAACTGGGGGAAAGGAATCCAGAAGTGATAGTTATGAAGGGCGCAGAGACCAGACCATGTAAGACCTTGTATATCAGAAGTCGTGTGGCTTTTATCCTGAAGCATTAGAGGCCTTTGCAGAAAATGGTTGGTACTATTTTAGAGAGACTGCACATGTAGAATAAAGGAAAGGCTGAATGGAGGGGATGTTGCATGGTCCTACATATTGGAATTTTAGGGGACCTGACAGCAGGAGTGAGAGGAATAAACAGATGAGTAAATTCTTACAGAATTTAAAGCCCCTAAAACTTTTACATCTGTAGGAAAGTCACATCCCTTGCTTCAGTAATGAGAACTATGATACCTTTTTACAGTTTTGGTGTTTTTTCTATTTTGATTTGGATACAACAGAATTATTGATCCCATCGATTTTTTTGGTTACTTTGTCATTGTTTATTTGATGATATATGTTTTGTTATCATCTCATAAATCTTTAATTCTTTATTTTTATCTTATCTTTAATGGATTAACTGGAGATATCTGCAGAAAAAAGAAGAGGAATGAAACAACAGGTGGGAAGTGTGGTGCTGTCTTTTTTGAGAGCTCAAATGTTATTTATAATACCAGGCAACATGTAACATACATGGACACATTCTTCTCAGACTGTCTTGTATCTCGTATGCACCCAAAATAAAAAATAAAATATATTCATGAGTCACAAATAGGGAAAACATAGTCACTGAATTTGTTTATCTTATTGCTGCTGACAAAAGGCAGAGTTTTGAATTATTTGCCAGTCACTTGGTCCTTCATATTATATGTTTAAAGACCTCCATGAAGACATGCTGCCTCAAAGAAGAGAGATGGAATTGTTCAAATTGGATGAAAAAAAATTCTTCGCAGGAAACAATTCTATCTAGTGCACACCAATTTCTAACATTTTGGAAGACTATGTTTTATTAACATTCATCGAGAGACCTGTGCTTGTTATTATACTCCTGTCTCAACTGTTTACACAAATTGAAATTTTGAAAACATGTTAAGGTTGAAAAGGTAAAGGTCATCTTCATTTTGCTGTGTAAAAATTTTAAATTCATTATATATAAATAGTATCTCATGGCTAAAAGGAAAACATTATGAAATACATAATTTTAGCTTATGTAGCAGACAGTTATTATTGCATATGGTCTCATATAAAATTACATGCTTTAAAAAGCCAACATACTCAAACTTACTGATTTTACAAAGTAATACTACCCTTTTTTTTAACCTCAAAAGAAAAACAATGTCTGCTGCTCTTGAGCATAATATTTGCACTCTGTTTTTAACTGGTATAGTGCTATTCATTTTGATCCATTCCTTCATCCACCAAATAGGCTCTGAGGACAATGGCAAAGACAGGGTTCAGGTATAGTAAGGGGTGTTGCTTCACGCCCTGTAGAAGATGATGGTGACTGAAACTGGAGCTGGAGCAGTGAGTGAATGGAGCAAAGCGGACACATGTGTATGAGAGTTCTTTCAGGACAAATGTCAGAGATTGCTGATGGACTGAAACATGGAGAGAAGGAGGGGAGGCAAAAATGGTGGTGCTCGAGTTTGTGACTTGAGCATCTGGAACTGCCAGTAACTGAGGAGAAGGAGACAGAAGGTAGAACAGGTGAAGGTGGGGTGATAATGAGGAGAGTTCAAAACATAGTTACTTGGAGAAGTTTATGGATCATCCAAGTAGAGATGGAAGTAACTTGGCAGTATGTGTCAACTGTTACAAGGATGTTTCCACTTCTAGGCATCTCTTTTAACATTAAGGAATATGCACAGAAGTAGTCTTTGCAATATTATTTATAACATCAAAAATTGGAAGCAACTATGCATCCAACTCTGAAATAACTGCTGAATAAATCATTTGTACTTAGAAAATTATATTGCTGTAAAACTATAATTACAAAGACTACAATATGGAAAATGCTTATGATGCATTAAGTGAAAAAGCAGGATACAAAATTACATTTTAGAGATGATTGCAATTAAGCTACAATATATGCATTTGAAAAATATTCTGTAAGGTACATTTGAAAATTAAAATGGTTATCTAGGTAATATAAATGAGTTCTGGTTTTATGTCCCAAGTTTTCTGTAATGTTTTTATATTGCTTTTATAATTTGAGGGAAAAAATTTCAAAACACCCAGTACTCTTATGCCCATTTATGCTATCTTTAAATGAATTAATTTAAAATCTTACTATGCAAATCACTGTCATATTTAAGAGGGCTATTAACAGTTGTAAGAAACATTCTTTTGTCTCTACAGTATATTTCACACTCATCAAGAAAAAATATAGTGTTAGCCAGGCAATTAATAAAGGGATAAAATTGGCTTTATTTGAAACTTATAAGTAATAACTTGCTTAAAATGGATTATATTATATTATTTATATTCACTGCTCACTTAAATACTTTATCCATGGTTTTAAAATTTTTAAAATTTTAGTACCATCATTTTCAAAACTGTTCCTTCAAAGGAAGCATATGTCCTAGTCTAAATTTGATGGAAAAAGCCAAGGAATTTATGTATTCTGAAAGACAGTTGTCATCTCAGGCTTGACTGTAACCTCATACTCACATTGTTGTAGCTTGAATTTTTGTGCTACACTTTTATTTCATTTTTTAAAATAACTGCTTTATTAAGGTATAATTTATATACCTGGTTGAAAGGTATAATATTTTGGATTTTAGGGAATTTACAAAGTTGTACAGCCACTATCTAATCAGTTTTAGTACATTTTTATCACCTCATAACTCTCCACCCCTACCTCTGTACCCATCCATTAGCAGTCACTTAGCACAAACCTCAACCTTCGGCAACAACTAATCTGCATGCTGTCTCTAGAAAGCTTTCCTATTCTGCACATTTCATAAAAATGGAGTCATGCAATATGGTGCTCATTATGATTGGCTTCTTTCATTTAGTACAGTGGACCCTTGACTTACAAACTCGATTAATTCCCGAGGGTTGGTTGTAGCTCAAGTTGACTATAAGTCCATACATCTGAGATCTGGATGTTTACCTGGGGACACGCTACAGATAACAAGAGGTAGATGAGTCTTCCACTAACCTAATTAACCCAAGTTGTTCATATGTCAGGCAGGTTGTAACTTGAGGGTCCACTGTATAATGTTTCAAGCTTCATCCATGTTATAGAATAAATCAGTATTTCGTTTCTTTTTATTGCTGAGTAATATTCTCTTGTATGTATAGAAGCTACCTTTTGTTTATGCATTCATTCATAAGAGCATTTAGATTGTCTCTGCTTTTTGACTCTTATGAATGATATTGCTATGGACATTCTTGTGTAAGTTTTTGCATACATATATATTTTCATTTGTCTCAATTATATCCCTAGAAATGGAGTTTCTAGGTGATATGGTAACACTGTATGGACCTGCCAGACTGTTTTCCAAAACTGTTATTCCACTTTACATTCTCACCAACAGAGTAGGAAGGTTCTGATTCCTTCACATCCCTAACAGCACTAGCTACTATCTGTCTTTTTATAATAACCATCTTAGTGGGAGTAAAGTGGTATCTCATTGTGGTTTTGATTTCTGTTTTAGTGATGGCTAATGTGCAGCAACTTTTCATATACACATTGGACATTTGTGTGTCTTCTTTGGAGATGTGTCTGTTCAGATCCTTTGCCATTTTAAGTTGGATTATCTGGGTTTTTTTTAAGTTCTAAGATTCTTTGTATATTCAAATACAAGTCCCTTATCAGATATAGAATTTGCAGGCATTCTCTCCCATTCTGTAAATTATCTTCACTTTCTTGATGTTGTTTCTTTAAGCATAAATTATTTAATTTTGATAAAACTCAGTTTATCTATATTTTCCTGTTACTGCCAAAGCTTTTGATGCCATATTTAAGAAATCATTGCCTTATTCAAGTTCACAATGATTTATTCCTGTTTTCTTCTTGTAGTTTAATATTTTACTAATTAGATTTAAGTCTTTGAAATATATTTTTAAGTAAATTATTTTTAAAGAAGTTTTAGACTCATAGAAAAATTGAGCAGGAAGTGCAAAGATTTCCCATATCCCCACTGTCCCCACACGTGCATGATCCCCCTATCGTCAGCATCCTCCACCAGCATGGTGTGTGTCTTACCAGTGATGAATGTGCATTGTCATCTCATCACCCTAATGCTCAGTTTATATTAGATCTCACTCTTGTGTGGTTTTGCACAAACATGTCATGGCATGTATATACCATTGCAGTGTTATACAGAGTAATTTCACTGCCCTAAATATCATCTCTGCTTCATCTCTTAATCCCCTTTTACTTCTGTCCCAGGCAACCATTAATCTTATTATTGTCTCCATAGTTTGTTTTATCCAAAATGTCAATATAACTGGAATGATGCAGTAAGTATCCTTTTCAGATTAGCTTCTTTCACTTAGTAATATGTGTTTGTTTCTGCCATATCTTTTCATGGCTTGAGAGCTTATTCCTTGTTGATGCTGAATAATATCTTATTTTTTTGAACATACCACAGTTTTTTATTTACTTACTGAAGGACATCTTGGTGGCCCTTAAGTTTTGACAATAATGAATAAAATTGCTACAGATGCCTGTGTTTTCAGCTTGTTTGAGTAAATACTAAGGAGAAGGATAGCTGGACCATAAAGAAAGTATGTTTTGTTTTGTAAGAATCTACCAAGCTGTCTTCCCAAGTGGCCGAACCATATTGTATTCCCATCAGCAGTGAAGGAAAGTTCCTATTTCTCTATATCCTTGCTAGCAGCATTCTGTGTTGACAGTGTTCTGGATTTTCAGCCATTTTTATAGGAGTGCAGTGGTACCTCATTGTTCTGGTTTGCATCTCTCTGATGATATGTGGAGCATCCTTTCATATGCTGCTATCTTTCATATACTATCTGCATATTTTCCTTGATGTATCTGATAACATCTTTGACCCATTTTAAAGTCAGATTTTTTTGTTTTTATATGATTTCTTAAAGGGTTCTTCATATATTTTTATTAGATTTATATTTAAATATTTCCTTTTGGGGGATACAAATGTAAATGGTATAGTTTTTTCAATTTCAAGTTCTACCTGTTCATCCAGGTATGTAGGAAAACAAGTGAAAATATATATTAACTTTTTATATCCTGCAACGTTACTATAATGGGTTATTAGTTCTAAGAGATTTTTTTGGCCATTCTTTTGGATCATATCATCTGTTGAACAAGTACAGTTTTATATCTTCCTCCCAAATCTGTATACCTTTTATGTCCTTTACTTCTCTTATTACATTAGGTAGGACTTCATGTATGATATTGAAAAGTAGTAATGAGAGATGATATTCTTGACTTGTTCTTGATATTTGTGGGAAAGCTCTGGGTTTCTCACCATTTAGTATAATGTTAGCTCTAGAGTTTTGTAGATGACCTGTAAGTTGAAGAAGTTCTCTATTCCTAGTTAATCATACATGAGTGTTGGATTTTGTCAGATGCCTCTCTGCATCATTTAAAAAGAACTTGTGATTGTTCTCTTCTTTATCTCATTGATATGATAAATTATATTAATTCATTTTCAACTGTTGAACTAACCCCCCATAACTGGGATAAATCTGAGTTGGTTATCATTTGTAATTTCTTTTATTGTTGAATTTGATTTGCTAATATTTTGTTGAGAATTTTTGCACCTGTTTTTATTAAAGATATTGGTCTTCTTTTCCATAATGTCTTCATCTCATTTTAGTCTTAAGGTGCAGGCTTTATAGAACGGTAGAGAAAACACTCTCTTGACTTTTATCTTCTGAGAGAGATTGTACAGAATTGGCATCATTTCTTAATATGTAGTAGTGAATCCATCTAGCCCTGATACTTTCTGATTTCTTTTTCTCTTTTTAATTAGCTTGACTTATCAGTTTTATTGATATTTTTCAAAGAATCAGCTTTACATTACTTTGATTTTTTATTTATTGACCATTCATTTTTAATATCATCAATTTCTCCTCTACTTTTTATTGTTTCTTTACTTCTCTGTACTTTGGATTTACAGTAACTTGCTGTACTTTCTCTGATTTTTCAAAGTGAAGCTTAGATAATTGATTGTAAGTCTTTCTTCTTTTCTACACTTGATCTTAGCCAAAAGGCTGAGAAGCGATTCTTCTTTTCTAATATATGCATTCAATACCATAAATTTCCCTCTAAACAATACATTTGCTGCATCCCACAAATTTTGATGTTACAATTTTATTGTCATTTAATCCAAAATATTTTAAATTTTGCTTCAGAATTCTTTTTTGACCTATGCATTAATTAGAAGTATATTGTTTAATGTCCATGTATTTTGGATTTTTTGTTATCTTTTGATATTGATTTTTAGTAAGTTACATTGTGGTCTGAGAACAGACTTTGCATGATTTCTATTCTTTTAAATTTGTTAAGGTGTTTTATGGCCCAGACTGTTGGTGAATGCTCTGTATGAGCTTGAGAGTAATGTTTACTGCTATTATTGGATGCAGAGGTCAAGTGGTTTTTATTAAACTAATTGGTGATATTGTTAAGTTTAACTGTCTTTACTGACTTTCCATGTGCTGGATGTGTCCATTTCTGATTGAAGGTTCCTGAAATCTCTAGATATAATAGTGGATTCATCCATTTCTCCTTGCAGTTTTACCAGTTGTTGCCTTGAGTATTTTGATACTCTTGTTATTAAGCTCATGTGTGTTAAGTATTGTTTTATATTCTTGGAGAATTGATCCTTTGATTAGTATATCTTCATCCCTCACAATTTTCCTTGCTGTGAAGTATGCTGTGCTTGAAATTAATATAGATATTTCTGCTTTTTGGTTTTGGCTTTGTTTTGCTTTTGATGCTAGGGATGAACCCAGGACGTCACACATGCTAAGCATGTGCTCTACCACTGAGTTCCATCCCCAGCCCTATTTCTACTTTCTTCTTATTAGTGTTGGCACATCACATCTCACTTCATACATTTACTTTTATCCAGTATTTTTATATTTAAAGTAGGTTCCTTGTAGAAAATAACTTAGTTTTTAAATCTTATAGTCTTTGCCTTTTTAATTGGTTAATTTAGACCATTGCTGTTTAAAGTTATTATTGCTATAACTAAATTGCCATCTACCATATTTGTTAACTGTTTTCTACTTGTTACTCTTGTATTTTGTTAATTTTTCATTTTCCCTTCTTTTTCTTACCTTTTCTGATTTTAATTGGGCATTTATGTGATTTCATTTTCTTTCCTCCCATATTAATTGTACTTCTTTTTTTATCCTATTTTAGTTTTGCCTCAGAATTTTCATATACACATAAAACTAATTGAAAGCCACTTTCAAGCACCACCAAACCACTTTACAGGTGGTGTGAGTACTTTGTGAAAACAAAATAATCCATTTTTTTCCTCTGGTCGCTTGTATCATTGCTGTTGTTCATTTTGCATATATATATATATATATATTCAAATAAATATTTAGGTATACCTAAATGCATATATTATTGCTGTTATTATTTTGAATAAACTGTTATCTATTAGATCAATTAAGAATAAGAAAAATTTTTCACTTTACTTTTCCTTGTTTTTTCTCCCATATTCCAGTTTTCTTTCTGAAGATCTAAGTTTCTGACCTATATCATTTTCTGTCTCTCTAAAGAATGTTTTTAGACAAATCTACCTTATTCATTAGAGCCTTTTGCATATTATCCCTGATATCTTTGAATCTGATACTTGTTCAGTCTCTTTGGACCATTTTTTTAAACTGTTGATATGTCTTGTAATTTTTTCTTGATATCTAGACTAATACTGGGTACAAGGAACTGCTATAAATTAGAACTGCTCATGGTAAGGCAATGGTCAAGTGTGGGGGTAGAGCAAGTGTTCTCCAGCCACATGATTACTACTCGGTCTTTTAGTGACCCTGTGCCTCTGAGCTGTGAACATCAGATGTGTTTTTCATGTGAACCACCCTTTATGTGGGACAAGATGGTGAAGGACAGAGCTGGCTAGAGTTGGGTATTTCCCTTCCCCAATTCATTTAGCCTCTGATAAGACCCTTTCATGCTGGGCTTTGGTCAATTTCTCTTGAGGGCAGACTTTGTTAAGAACAGAATATTCTGATGTATTTCAAAATTTTCTTGGTATCTCTGACAATAATCAGACAATAATTTTCTATTTATCAGATAATAATTGTCAGATAATAATTGTCTGTTGATCTATCTATCTGTATGCCAGTATTACACCATCTTGGCTATCACACTTTTGCCTAAATTTTCAAATCAGAAATTGGGAATCATCCAAATTTATTTTTATTCATTTTTTTTCTGTTTTGGCCATTCTGGGTTTCTTGAATTTTCATATGAATTTCAGGAGCAGTTTATTAATATCTGCAAAGAAGACAGCTGGAATTTTAAGGGTCTTATTTCATTTTATAAGTAGTTATAAGATGACCTTAAGAAATAATATTTAGATTAATTTCTGGTTTTCTCTTTTCTTTTGAAAGGCTAGTGAGAGTCCCATCTTCTCAAGCTGTTCTAAGATTATTTAAATGCTGCCGTCATTACCTTTTGTTTTATTATGAAATCTTTCAGTAAATTAAAGAGAGTTCCTCATATTTGCTGTTACAAATCAAGAATAGAAATTTTATTTTTTTTGTTTGTGATTAACAAAAAATAGTTTTCCTCTAACTTCCTTGATGAAAGGAAGTTAAGGGTCTTGAGAGGTCTTCTAGTGACAGACCAAGTACATAGTAGTTTGGGTACTAGAAAAAGTGACCCACAGAACTCTTGGGTTGAATAACAGTGCTTACCTAGAGCTCTGTATCTCCAACAGTGTAATTTTAGAATCTTGTATTGAAATCGAGTGAAGATATCTTACTTATAATTATTATTCTTTTAACAACAGAATTGTCCTCCAATTTCCCTTAGTAATATTTTTAAATGTAAGTAGTCTACTAAATATAATAACAGAATATGACACATGACTGAATTAAAAAGGATGAAAAAATTTTTCAGAAATTAACATAGACTAAAGAGAGTGTCTGGGGCACTTAGGAACTAAGTAAATATTGGTTGAATGAGAGAAGGAAGGAAAGGAAGCCCCCTACATGAATCACTGCTTTTAAAACCAGGTCCCTACCTCAGGGATGATTCTAGCTAATCCCTTAAATCAAAATAATAAACCTTGCTTTCAGGTTAGATTGTTTTTTCAATCTCTTAAAGGATAACTTGAGAGTTTCACATTTTTACAGTGTTTATGTCATGGTTGGTGCCGATGTCCCATTTTCTTCTTGTTTACGAGAAGTTGAAAATCCACAGAATCAATTGAGATGCAGCCAAGAAATGGAGCCTGTAATAACCTGTGATAAAAAGTTTCGTACTCAATTTTACATTGATTGGTGCAAAATTTCACTGGTGAGTTTCTGCTTTATTTTGTTTTTGCAAATGTAATTTGGAGTGGTGTGGCAGGACATAACATTGGACTGAATCCTGAATTGCTTTTAGGAAAAAGCCCCAATTTACTTTGTTAACTGCAGTGCACTTCCTCAACTTTACAGATTCGGTTACTTCATCGATGGCGCCTTCATTTAGGAAAGAGTATCTCTAACCTTTGTACTCACTCTACCCTGGATTAGTGGCTGGAGCTGGATTAGCTTGGTAGGTGGTCCAAATGAGCCTGTTGGACACGCAGGTGCTGTTAAATCAGCACAGATGAGGAGTCAGTGTGCAGAAAGCCTCTTCTGAAATGTGCAGCCAGTCTCTCACTTTAGAAGGTGAGAATGGAGAACAATAATGTGCATCTCAATATAAACCATAAATGTCCTTCAAACATCACTTGTAGGAAAAATTCAAGGGACAAGAACTAATTCCTAGTGAGGTATTAGTATCTTGTAGTCTTAAGAATAAATTCATAGGCATTACATTTTTTCTAAAACACTTTTTAATTTATATGCTAAAATAGGAAAATGTGAGATTTCATATATAGGTAAGATAGATGTATGTAATATTTTTAAATATTTATGTTTAATATTTTAAATACATATCCCTGTATATATTTTGATATTGATATCTGAAAAATAGGAAAGTTGTTTTAATTCTATAGTGACCTTTAGATTTAACTTCAGTCAACTTTCTATGATTGGTAGTGAGTGTATTAGATCTAAGTTTAAGGGTGACATTTGAACAAAGTTATTGACGCATAAACACAACTGTCACTTCATGTCTTCCAGCCAACTGCAGGCAGCTTTCCAGGATCCAGTGTTGGAGAACACTGTATTCAGGCTGCAGCACTTAGTGCTGCTCTGGCCTTGTGCCCTGGACTCTTCTCCCATCCTTTGCATCTTTGAAAAATAGTGCCCTTTCTTTGTCTTTTGAGATCAAGTAAAATTATTCTGTTGTACTGTATGCGCATTGTAGTTGAATGTATGAAGCTCACAATTTCAGTTATGGTGCTAATCTTACAAGGGTGTGAAGGAGCAGCAACAACTGTAGCTTAAATAGAACCCTCTATCTAGGTGATTCGGAATCAGGAGGTGGTAGGCCTGATGGACGCCATTTCACTTGTGCTTGTACTGAAACATGCATTTATGTTTGAGAATGCTATCTAATTTCTAGAAGTTTAAAAATGACTTATGCTTTGAAGATTTTAGTTTTTGTTGTAAGGCGTTACCAATGGACAAGCTGGAATTTTTCATTTTTAAATTTTACATGTATGTATTTGTATGCTACCTCCTACCACAAAAGATTGCAGGGGGCTTGAGATAGGGTGGCATAATAAATGTAAGTAACATACTAAAAAGGGAAAAATTGAGACCTAAATTCTTTCTACCCCAAAAAAGTATAAGATCATTAAACCTTCTAATGTCTGGAATGAAAAAAGAAAATTCATCAGTCATTCAGTTCTTTAAAAGACGTAGAATATCAATTCCTTGCTGGGGATTTAGCTCAGTGGTTTCACCACCTGCCTTGCAAGCTCAAGGACCTGAGTTCGATCCCCGGTACCAAAAAAAAAAAAAAAAGAATAGAATATCAGTTCCTTGGCCGAAAAGTCAAGGTTTTACTGGCATTGAATAATACTTCAAGTGGAGTTTTCTGGGAGATAATATTGACTAATGCCACACATAATGCTTCCTTGCACACTTTTGTTGGCAAATGTAACAAATTGCACATGACAACAGATGTAACACATTTATGACCACAAGTGTAACTATGATAATGTTTTTAGTGTCTTTTAATAAAAACCTGAGTACCTAAATGCAACTCATGAAAGCAGTTCAACTTTTTGTTTTGTTTTGTTTTTCAGAGACAGAGTCTCACTATGTAGTTCGGGCTGGCCTCAAACTCACTATGTAGCCCAGGCTGGCCTTGAACTCATGGCGATCCCCCAGCCTTAGCCTCCCAAGTACTGGGATTATAAGAATGCAGCACCATGCCTGGCCATGAAAGTAGTTCAGTTAACTTGGAAGTAAATTGACATAGTCCGAGTATGCATTTTTCATCATGAGATAGAATTCAGCAAAACTGTAGCATTGAATGGTTTCCATGTTCCATCAGCTATCTTTTCCAAATATTACTTCTGTCAGTTGGATGGCAGAAAGATGAGGACTAGGACATTTTGAAATTGTCCTTTTTTGCTTCTTCTCTTTTTCCACTTTTACTAACTTTAGTAACCATACCTGCGTACCTGTTTATCAGCCGGTCTGTGGCTTGTTAACATCATACCACAGGTTTATCACTGGGAAACAGGAAATTTACATAGCAATATGAAAGACTCCTATTTTGGAAGAAGACAAAAACTATATACGTACCTATATTATGTATGTATGTGTACATGTGTAAATTATCTATAGTGTAGGGAAGACATGGAAAATAGCCAAAAGTAGAATGACTTTTGTTACTTTCATTCATTAACTTTCCCTAGCTCCAATAAATAATTGCAAACTTAAAGTGATAAAGCAATCAGAAAAGATGGATTTCTAAGGGAATTTTTCAAAGAATGTTTTGTTGTATCAAGATCTTAAAATCTCATAATGTTTGCAGCTATTAATTTAATGTGTAATTATCTTCTCTTGTATCAGGTTGATAAAACAAAGCAAGTTTCCACCTATCAGGAAGTGATCCGAGGAGAGGGGATTTTACCTGATGGTGGAGAGTACAAACCCCCTTCTGATTCTTTGAAAAGCAGAGACTATTACACGGATTTCCTAATTACACTGGCTGTGCCCTCGGCAGTAGCACTGGTCCTCTTTCTAATACTTGCTTATATCATGTGCTGCCGACGGGAAGGAGTGTGAGTACTTTCAAACACTAATAAAGAATTAGAGAGCCTGCTAAGATAACAACACAAATGATTCCATTAAAAGCAAAGTTTCATTTAGTTCATAAAACACTTCATAAATGAATTGAAATTGTGTTCAAGTCCAACTGCAGTACTTTATTCCTTTAAAATGAATTAAAATAGTTTTGAATCTAAAAAATCAAATTAGGGACCATAATTACTTTATTCAAATATTATTAAGGCTAGATGTAAATCCATGCTGGAAAAAACGGTCCCAGGAATAATTGAGGCTAGATACTTTGGTTGCACAAGCCACCTTGTGTGAGCAGACTGTGGAATCTATTGACATGGTAATTGCACTTTAAATAAACAAATTGTCCTAGTCAGTTTTACCAGAAGTGATGGTCAGAATTCTTCCTGGAATCATTCTGCTGTCAAACAGGGTGTCACAATCTAAATGCTTAAAATATATTTAAAAAAAAACTTAGGAGTAAATTAATGAAAATAAGGTATAATTTGAGTAATGAGTCTTTGCTTCATGAATAGTTAGTACTTTCAGGACATCTATGTCAATTAAGGTAATCTCCTGAGATTATCTGGAAGTCAGAGTAACAAAGCAAAGGATAAAAAATTAATAAAGCAGCAAGTAACAAATTCTTCCATTTTTACATGTAGCCTTATTTCATTATGTCATGAAATTTATTTCAATCAAGAGCTTGATTTTAAGCTCCATTTTTTTCCATTTTTTTGTGTGTACTCTCATCCGTATTCCATCGCTGTGTGTGTACTCATCCAAGTAATACCATGAACCTGGTGGCAGATGCTACCTAGTTGTGTTTGACAGGAACAGCATCAGCATTTCCACATCATGCAATGTCCCATGAGCATAGAGTCTTAATGTTCCAAATATCAATGCTATTATTTAATTCATAAATTTTGTTTTGTTTCTAGGGAAAAGAGAAACATGCAAACACCAGAGTAAGTGTCTTCTTTCCTGTTATTTATCATTTTTTCATTTCTCAGTTGCCCATGATGCTCTTTACATGTTTGTCATGCTTTTTTTTCATTCATCATCTTTCATAGTTTATTTCATAAATGTGAAAGCTGCTTTCTAAATAGAGTCATGTAGGAGGGATCGAAACTAAAACTAAAAAGGGTTTGAAAATGAACCTTACCTAGATAAAAATTAAACCTAAAATATTTCAGATTCAGAATATTAACTTGCCATTTGTATTATGTGATTTCCCAATCTGCATTTTTATAAACCAGAGAACAGATGAAAAGAACTTTCATACCAGTTTTCCTGAATCTACAGTAATAACCTACCATTAAATGAAACTTCTGTGAGTATTTATAAATATGCCCCACAAAAAGCAACAATATAAAAGCATGGTAGTTTTATCTTAATCATAGAAAATAAATAGAAAACTAATTTGTTTCTTAGGGCTGTAATATTAGCACAGTGCTTCATAGCTTAGTTTAATTTGAGGCTTACATACTTCAAAACTAGTTTTGAATTTTCAGTTCTGCTATGTTAAAAGTATGGGAGACAGATGTCTTCCTGAGATAGTTTATAGAATGCCCAAAGTGCAATAATGTCTTATGATATTAAAAGAAAAAGAATTTAACATTTTTTTCAAATTGATGACCCATTAGGCTAATCCACGATCTGAAGTGTATGTTATTTATTTCTCTTTGGTGTAGCATTCAGCTGGTCCATCACAGTGCTATTCAGAAATCTACCAAGGAGCTCCGAGATATGTCCAAGAACAGAGAGATAGCATGGCCCCTGTCAACACTGCCTGTGTTCCACCCGGTGACTGGGGAAATCATTCCGCCTCTGCACACAGACACCTATGATGGCACCAACATGCCACTGATGCAGACACAGCAGTAAGTATCCACTCATAGCCAAGATTAGTATTGTGCATGCATAGTTTAATCCATGTCTGTAAAGACTCAGCTTTTGATTGTTGTTACTTTTGTTTGCATGTTTATAACTAGAAGAGAAAAATCCTACTAGGTAATTGATAATGTAGCTCCTTACCCCACTGGCCTGACACAAAGACAGTAGAATTATTGTTGGGAAATTCTTTTTTTTTTCCTTCACTAATCCAAACAAGACCACATTTGCCTTAATATTTAAGAAAGTGACACTGATAATAAACCACCCTATATGTTTGTTTGGGGATGAGTTAATTGTGAAAAGAGAAACATATACTAAAGCACAGCAATCATAATTTTTTGGAGATGTCATTAGAATTATTTGTTTTTGTTAACCTCTTTTAGCTGTCACAGATCTATGTAATAAAATTTTTTTCAGGACAGAGGGTTTTTAGTTTTTGTATGATCTGCTCGTGTATCGAAATGCGCAGTTCCAATTTGGGCTACAAAGATGTATTTTATTGGTGCAGCCTTCTCTACTGCTGGAAGACTGTGGTTAGAAGGCCTGGAGGAGGACTTTGTAATGCTTAAGGATAGGGCAAGAGGTTGAGGAACCTATATGCCTAGAAGCTAAATTGCGATACATGAAATATTGGATAAAACTGTCATTTACTTTTAAGAACATGGTTCTTTTTTTTTTCTTTTAAGCACTGGAAGTCATAAAATTACTTTTGAAGTCCTCATTTTCAAAGTAAATGAAATGGCTATGCAAGAAAATCTCTCTCTCTCTCTCAACACAGAGATGCATGCGCATATTTTAAAATGTGATATAAAAGTAAATACTAATTAAAACTCTAATCTGGAGGGGCTGTGAGTATAGCTTATTGGTAGATCACTTGCATATGCAAGGCCCTGGGTTCCATCCCTAGCACTACAGAAAAACAAAACAGAACTGGGAAACATGCTGTATACAAAGCGCTTCCTATTGAGAGTGCTTATTATGTCATTAGGTAAAATATATGTGGTCTGCTGGGCATGCGGCCCATGCGTTCTGTAAATCCAGCATTAGGGAGGCTGGGGCAAGAAGATCACTGTGAGTTCAAAACCAGCCTGAACTACATAGTGAGTAATTAAAAACAACTGAAAATAAGTGAATAAATAAAATAAAATGTATGTGGTAATTTGAAAATTAAGCAATAATTGAGATGAGTAGTGTAAGCTATCAGCTTAGACAAATTTGCTGAAAATACTTTCAAAATCCCAAAATATTATAAGTATTCTCCTAAAGCGCTCTAACATCATTTTCTTAGGATTGCATAGGCCAGAAGTGTGTGTGTGTGTGTGTGTGAGTGTGTGCGTGCACATGCGTGTAATTCATCTAGAACCTTTCAGTGGTAAAGGGAAATTATATATATTTAAAATTTGCGTTTGGAATATTATACCAGAGATAAAAATATTTAAGTTTCACAGAGTTTAGTTGTAGTGAATGGAAAACATGAATTTCTGTGCTCTCTGATGGTCAGTGACCCAACTGTTGTGAGTCATCATAAGACCTGGGTTATTTAGTAGATACTGATGAGATGCATCAGGAAAATTTTAAGAATATTATAATAGTGCACAATTTAGCAAACTTTCCTTCCTTTTTGAGATGAAAATTATGAGTGACCTTGTCATTCACCTTCAAAATGAAAAGGAATTTTACTTTAAGACCAGCATCTCTTGTATTGTTTAGTGTACCAGTGAACTGTTTATAAGTATTCTTCAAAAATGAAATAGTCAAATATACTTGGAAACCAGGTTTTGTTTGTATGTTTTTTAAGATTCAAGAGTTCTTTGGAGCATCTTGCGTGTTGATATATTTTTTGAATCCCTGGGAAAAGGTCAGAATAGCTAACTTTTCAGAGAACAGAGTTTGAGAAATGCTTCTATTGACAAAATAACAATGCTATAAAGTTAGAATACAAAGCTGTTATAGTAAGTGGGAGAAATTGAATGTGTTTGTCAGTAAAACTATTGCTGGTGAAGTTTAAGGGAGGAAAAAAACCTGTCATTGTTTAAGATAACTCTTTCTAACCATATATATTGAAAGTAAGAATAGCTCCTGAAAAATTGTTTTGATTCCCTGAGGTTAGCATTTTGCAGTGTTGCTACTAACATACAAACAAAATAAAATTTTCTCTCTAGTTTACACTCAAATGCATCTTTCTGGCCCCTCCATAACCCCATCAAATCTGTCATTATGTTGATCAGACCTATTTGCAAATGCAATGTTGAACTTGCAACAATTTCAACATATATGTGTTTTTTAAGTCCAGAAAACCTTCCTATTATTCAGATTCCTGCTAATGGAGAAGCTCCATTAACTAGCACAACTATAGAAATAGGTTTCATGGGTAATTGATGATGTTCACAGTGATTATTCTGAGGCACTGCAGGATCATCAAGTACATCTGACTCATCAGAGGAAAATTAAATTACATTTGGTGTTGTTTCAGTGTTGAGTGTATATTATCTTTCTTTTATTCTTGGAAATGGATAATATGTGCATGGTCTCTATGGTAACTCCCTATAAGCCAGAATATGTGATTAACCTCATTTTCCAACCATGCCAGATAATAGGGAATTTATTGTATCAGGTTCATCATAGCTACCCTTTATGCAAGTTCAGCTTTTACACTTTCACTGAAAAATATAGTTGTTGTTGTTGTTGTTTTAAAGTTTTATTTCAGCTCCCAGTAGACACATATAAATATTTTGGTCTTTTGGATAGAACTGAACTTTTCACATTTAAAATGAGATATTATATTTGATGAGGCATTACAATACTTTATTATCAGGTATATACTTAGATAGTGTTGCTTTGTAACTATAATTAACCCATCCTAAAGGATATGTATTTCATCTTCACATATTCATACTACATGTACTGAGTTTATCATTCATAAATAATTGCCCAGCTATGGACTTCATGTTTATTCTTCAGACTTGACACCAGAAACATTCAAGTATAAGAACGTGGTTAAACATTTATGTGGGCTCCTAAGTAAGACTCATGAAGGTTGAAAGATTTCCTTCAAAGCTGCATAGAAGTTAGTTTGGTCTTTTAAACGAGTCAATCCACCTCAGAAGTATAGAGAACTTTCAGCTGCTGTATAATGAGGGACTACCACTGTTACTAGTTACACTGTCTGTTTTCTTTTTGGGAGAATGCTTCACAGAGCTCCAGACTGGCACCATAAATTATCCAGTAAAAAAAAAAAGTTTAATCATTTGTAGATAATAAATTTGAGATCCTGATAAGAGACAAAGCTAAATTAGGTCAGCACTGAGATAAGATTATTTACCTATACTGATACCTTCTCAGGGATTGATAGTGCAGTCATTGACCTCAGATGCATCTCTGATACAACCTACAAGCAAAATAAATACAGAAAGAGAAGCCAGTGTAGAACTGGCAGGCATAACCCTTGCTCCAAAAGGAGGGAGAATACCTTTTGTACACCATTCATTTTGCTTTTCAAATCACAGACAATATAAACAGGCTGTTAATGTCACATAGTCTAAAAATGTAAGGTCAGCATAATTTGATCTTTGCTAATGTATTCTTTAATAAGTATTTTTGAATTTTGAAATGATTTTAGAGGTACAAGAAATTTACAGAGATACTATGGGGAGTCCTCAGATACTATTGGTAAGTTCCTGTGTGTGTACATGGTCACCATGAAGAATGCTGTGTTGGTCATTACCATTACCTAGACTCAGACTTTGATGTCACTAGTTTTTATAACATATTATTTTTCTGTTCCAAGATTCTGTCTAGGACATAATCATCATCACGTGTCCCTAGTTTCCTCTGGTCTGAACAGTTTCTTAGACCTTCCTCATGTGCAATGACCTGGATAGCATTGGAAGCTGTAGGCTTCTGTAGGTTCTGTGGACTGCCCCCCATTCCCTTACCTAGTCAGTCTTTATTCTATGTACTTACTTCTGTCTTTGTAGCTCAGTGAATAAATATTAACATTGATAGTAGGAAGAAATTTTTCTTCTCTAAGGCAATTCCTTTATTGCAGTTTATCTCTATAAATCATATTTTAGAATATTCTTAAATGTAAATGGCCTTTTCCCAAAGAATCATTGCTGTGTTTGGGGATTATATTAGTGACACAAGGTTTAACATGAAAAACCCATCGCAGATTTGGTAGGTGTACCTCAGAGATAAACTTTTGCGATTATTTAAATGAAAAACATTCAAGTCATAGAGTTTTAAGTTCTAAAGTTGAGAGTCTAATGTAGTTGTTCCCAAACTGCGTTCTACGTCAATGTCACTGTGGAGCACACCCAGTGCAGATCCTAAGGCCCTGAATGTGGGGTTTTAGAGGATGGTAGAAGAGCATGTTATGGGAGAGAGAAAAACAGAAAAACTGTTGAGAATCCCTGATTTAAAGGACTTAACATTTTAAGATGGGGAATATCTAGAATATCTGGCATTTCTGATGAGGGGTACACTTTTCCACACCTCCTTGAACTTCCTAAAGATGTGAAGAAATTAGTGCTCACCAGTGATGTAGCTCAGTGGCGCCACACCTGTCTGGCAAGTGTAAGGTCCTGAGTTCAATTTCTGGTACCAGCAAAAAGAAAGAAAAAGAAATTAGTGCTAATCAGAAGGCATTGCCTCGTCATCATATTGTATACCTAAAATGTACCAATAAGCTTAATGAATTTAAAAAAGAAAGCATTATTTCAATGGGAGAGAAAAATGCTAAATGTTGGAAAGCTAAAAATCACTTGGAAAGTGTAGTCTGTAATTTTATGCATTGGTGAAAAGACATTGACAAGAGGATCCCAAATATTCAA
Source organism: Heterocephalus glaber (assembly GCF_000247695.1). The sequence continues at coordinate 1,369,744 of NW_004624813.1, read as the reverse complement.
TTTCCTAAAAAATCAATGCGTTGTTAAATTTGTGAGGAATTGTGTTGCCTTTTAGGGGGAAATTCTGTCTCCTTATTATTGTTTTCTTAAAACAATATATACACTGGCTGATTTTTTTTGTTAGTAGCAAGGATCTTTATAGGGACCCTTAAGTAATGAATACTGCGGGAAAGTGACCCACACATTTTCCATGAAGATTTTAATTGGCTATTCAAAATTTTTCCTTATTCATTATACTAAACATAATACCTAATCCAGGATAATTAGATGTCCTTTAAAGCAGGAAGTAGGTTTTGCTTAATCTTTTGCAAACTAACAAGTACAAAAGTAGAATTAAATCTTCTAATTAAAGATAATAACTAATCATTTTGACTTTTATTTAAGTATTTTTCTTTTGTCTTCCCTTTGGTAATAATGAGAACTAACTTTAAGATAAAATTCCATAAATAAGGAATTAAAGCTTAATAAAAGTATCAGTTTGCAGAAACTGTTTTGGGGGACCAAAATAGTGGCTTCTTGCTGACAAGAACTGTCAATCAGCCAAGGTTGTTTCAGAGCCATTAACTTTTAAAATTTATTTTTTATCCAGCAAGGTAGGTGATAGGTATAATATTGCTTTATGGATTTTGGTTCTATAAGTTTAATTGCTTTGATTTAAAGCTGTGATAGATTTTCTTTGGCTTTGTGCAGTTCAAGGTAAAATGGCTCCTTTCCCTTTTGATAGCACGCAGAGCACTACATTGATTATAAGGAAAATTAAAGATTTGAAATTTAAAATTATGATATTTCCAATTTTTTGTGACCCTCTCTCTGTCCTTCCTCCTTTCCTTCTGGCAAATAATGACCTGATTCCTCAGCAAAATTAGTTGTAGGTCCCAGCTGGGCATGGTATCGCATACCTATAATCCCAGCTACTAGGGAGGAAGACTGAGGCAGGAAGACTACAAGTTCAGAGCCAGCCTGGGCATTGATAGAGAAATCTTATTATCAAAATAAAAATTTTAAAAGGGCTGAGAATGTAGCATATAGTGGGAGCGTTCTTGTCTAGCATATATGAGTCCTTGGGTTCAAAAACAAACTATTTAAAGGTCCAAATCATAGTTTTTAGAGAAAAAAGTTGTGGCAATATCAGTTTTACTATAATAATGGGAAATTCCTGAAATATTATTACTATTTATTATTGTTAAATATCTCCATCCTATGTTAAAAAAAAAATTTTGGTATTCTTCCTAACTAATATCATTTTCCTTCTGCTCTGCCATACATTCTGTGGCTTTATGCAAATCAGTTTGCTTTCAAATCTTCAAGCAAGTAACAATATAATCAGATGGTTATCATCCACCTTACTCATAAATTACTCTACAGGGTATCCAAGAATGTCAAATTACCTTGAAAGAGTTTTACAAATAACAAATAATTGTATACTCCCCAAATCACTTATTTCTTAATTTGCAAGTTATTGCCTTTGCTTTCTCAAAGAATGAGGTTTGTGCAATGACTAATTTATACAATGTTCTACTTAAATGCTTGTAATTAATGGCAATAAAATCAGAAAATAATTATTGCTAGTAATTTAGAAAATTACAGTTTTCTTAACTTTCTATGTAATGGCACAGTTTACACATTATAACCTTTCAGTTAGTCCATTAATAACTTAATTATTTTAAGTAGTTTTATGACTTAATAATGGTCCTTTCTTTGAGGGATTATAAAGTCTCTATTTGAAGTCAACCCCCCACTCTCTTTCTGCATTTTCTGCATCTTAATTCAAGTATAGTTTGGTATTTCCAGTGTTCCGGTAGCAGTACTCCTATGAGGTACCACTCTAACTCTTAAGAGAATATGCAAGTTCAAATACGTCCATCATAGAATTATTATACTCTAATGTTCACTGGCTCACAGACAGTCACACGTTCGGGCAGCCACAAAATTAGAGCTTTGTGTACACACCTTGAAGACTTGGGGGAAGTAGAATCTCAACTTTTTTTTGTTGAGCACTCTTTTGTACACACAATCATGTTTGATATAACTCTTCTAAAGTTTCAATTGAAAACAAAAGGAATGTATGTGCATTGTTCAAACTTAGCCAACCACATATGTTCTATAGGTACTTTTAAGTCACCACATCAATGTAATGTACACAATTGCTTTCTCACACATCTTTTTTAAAGTTTCTTAGTAGTCTGTGTGTACAACACTTTCTCAAACAACCATCTCCCATCAACTAGCCAAGCCCAATATGATTTTGAAAGCTTGGCAGTGTAGTGGAGGAGGAAAAACTGGAGGCTAGAGAAGAATTGACAGGACATAGGTTGACTTTGGTCAGTGGTTTTCAACTAGTCTTCCACAGAAGGATGTGTTGGAAGGAACAAAACAAGAGAGGATCCCATCTGTTTCATCCAGATGCTGTCTTGAATGTAGGAGAGTCTTGGCCTAGGGCTTTTGAGAAACCTGTGTCTTTGTTTTACCAACTACTGCCTATGTGAGAACATTGATATTGTATGTTTTCTGCCTCCTCCTCCTCCTTCTTCTCCTGTTTTTCGTCAAAACATGATTAAATCTGTTAGTAGACTAGGTGGAGCTAGAGATGACAGAGGAGAATGTGGTTGTGTATGGCCTGTGTGGATACATAGAACTGCTGTATTCAGTTAGAGTGCAAAATAGACTGAAATCAGATATACCTGAGTCATTAAAATAAAATGCATCTTCCATCCCACCCCAAGATGCTGACATAAATATATTTTGACTTTTGTAATAAAGGTGTTTGTCTTTCCATTTTTAAATCTAGAACTTATTTCCTCTGTGTAGTTTCAAAATTCATCTTTTTACTTTTATTACCAAAACCAATATGCATACATTGTGTGAAATACTAAGGAGCAGATCAAAAGAAATACAGTACACCCTTAGACCACATGAAGATAAGTATGGTTAATACATAATAGCAAAAAAAGAATGTGATCATTGGGATGAATTATTACTTTCCTTAAATTGAATTAGAATTGACTTTTTGTGAAAACTAAAACAAAATGTCATAACAATAATAAGAATGACAATAGTTAATACACTGTATCATTATCTTCAAAGTACTCAGAGTAAAAGACATCGAAAAAAAGATTCTCTCTTATAAAGAAGAAACAGATAATAGCATGACTGTCTTTTCAATGAACTAAGTGAAACTACTAGTATAAATGAAACAAATTAGCATATATATTAAAATATTTTTGAAACAACAGAATAGATAATTTGGGGAATTATATGAATTTCTCTCTACTTCCTATGTATCTATAATACATTTTATAGTTGGTCATATAAGAGTTGATTTTGTTGTTTTCTTAGTAGTATAAAATAGAACTGATTTCTTAAATACTCAGACACACTAGAGATTGAGTTTAAATAGTATTTAACTAGCTTGCACTGTTTTTTGCTTTAGATCATTGCATTTGAAACATAATCTTTGCCTGGCTGAAATGACTCAGATCAGTGATTTTCAGACTCTCGTTTCTTGGAAGTTTCTTAAACATGCCTTAGGGGCCAGCATGTGGGACATAGGAAACAAAGCAGGCAGGATTCTTAAGTCCCTTGTTTCAACCCAGGGAACTCACACATTTCTCTTTTGTAGATCAGATTTGGGCTGAGGATTTCGATTAAAAGGAATTTCATTACTGAAGAAAAAGTAAAACTTGGGAATCCCTGGCTTGTATCAAACCTTTGTAGCAAAGGGCTGACTCCTAGAGTTTTAGCCACACAGAACCTAAATTGTTCATTTCCATAACGTAATATTAAGATCAGAATTTGAAACACCAAGTGGATATTTTTGCATGTTAATGAATAATGTGTATTTTGTAAGTCTTTGTAAATACCTTCACTTTTTTGCATTTTCATTCAAAAATATCATACACTTCCTGTTGGAAACAGTGAAAAAATTGGATAGTTCATACTAATAAGGCACTTTAGAGTAACTAAATAGTAATCACAGAGAAATACAATAACAATCAGCTTGAATAGCATGAATGCATGTGAAACTTATTTTGCAGATAGCTGTAAGGGCATATTGAAATGTTATTTGAATGACATAATCAGATTTGTGTCTTAGAAGAGCATGCTGACAGCAGCACACAGAGTGGATTATAAGGGAGCAGAATTGTGAGGAGATAAATCTGTCAGGTATAAGGATGCAGGTGAGAAATGAGGACACCTTCAACCAAGCCAGCAATGGAGGTAGTGACGAAGGGGAGAGTCCAGTTGATTGAGGAGAAATGGTTTAAATCCCCAAGTGATTGAATGTGGGTATTGAAAGAGAGGAAGAATCAAGGATGATTTCCACATTTTGACCAGTGCAGTTGGGTGGATGGATGGCCATTCCCTGACATGACGAAAAAGACCACAGGTCTGAGAGTGAAAGAAGGTGGTAATGTGCTTTAAAAGCCTCTTATGACGTGATAAGTGACAAAGTATGAGCTTCCCTGTATGTTATGGTCCTAGATCTGAAAGTATGCAGGTTGGGAACATAATTTCTAGAATAACTGTGTTCACATCTTTATCATATGCTTCCTAGCTATATGGCTTTGGCCCTCTGAAGCTATTCCTCATCTGTAAAATGGGAAAAATAATATCCACCGCTTTGGCTTGTTACAAGGTAGTTTAGAACATAGCATGTAGTGAGAATTCCATAAACATTAGCAAATATAATTCTTATCTTCCTCAGACCTCAGTCTCCTCATCCGTAAACTTGTGAAGGGCTGGAGGAGTTGTGCTGGCTTGTATGATCTGCAGATTTTCATTCTAATATGTCTGCTTTCTATTTACATTTATGTAAACACACTGTTACTCAACCATGTTAATCGTTTCTAGGAACTTGCCGCATCAAACTCAGATTCCCCAACAGCAGAGTACAGGTGAGTACTAAAAATACTAACCTGATGTTTATGAATGATGCTAACAGATTAAAAGACAACTATAGCCCTGTATAATTTGTGAAGGTTTAGCTTCACCAAGTAAGGCAAAACAGTTGTATCATTCTTTAATCAGACCTAAAACCTCAGAATAATAGCTTAGATTATTGCATAGATTGGCATCAGAATGATAAACACAGAGCAAATGATCTTAGAGCAAAAACATCCACGTAGGTCTTGTCTAATTAAGGAAGACTGAATAAAACCCTCATCCTTCGGTGGAGCTCCCTATTCTTCTCCTTGGTATGAAAGATTTTTAGCTTGGATGCATCCAGGATTTGTCTCAGTAAGTGAGCAGCTTGAAACTGACTCTTACAAAAGGAAGCCATTGTGACTAATCACTGAGGCTTCAGGGGGATAAATGAAAAATGGTTGGCCTAGTTTTAAAGCTGCTTTAAAAAGCTGTTGTAACATGACCAGTAACAACAAGATGGTGGACAATTCTCCCTGGACTATTCTATTTCCTTTAGACTTGCTTTCTTTAAGTTTACTTCAAGTGTCCCTAAAAATTTTCCACAGCCAATTATTTCATTCATTTCAGTACTGAGTAGATTACTTATTCATGATTGTCTTCTAATTAGTGGTTGATTCCTAGTTCTAATTGCCAGGCAACCAGTAAGGCCTTTGTAGCTCTTTTGGAAAAGCAAGAGAAGTTTTAAAAAATGTAAGTTGGGTGTGGAATTCTAAGTATGAATAGTGGCATTGTGTCAGGGAAGCTATTAAGAAAGTCTCTTTAAAACCGTCAGGCACATATAGAAATGTATTGAATGTTTTGATTCAAAAATTATCTTCTCTATTACTGCTTTCGGGAATTTAAGGAGATTTTCGTTTGACAACTTTTCAAAGATTTGAGGCAAGTATAATAAAATTTCTCATCAGATTTTAATTATGAGATAATGTTTGTCTGAATTCCCCCCCCCATTTTGATTACTTGTTTTAATTAAATGCTAACGTGATTCAGCAAGACTGTTCAATATATTGATGTGTTGGTGCTACTTTGTAAGCTTTCAAGAGAGTGATGAAGAAACAAACTTTGTTAAAACCTGTGTCACCAACAGAGAAAAAAATGAATCTTTACTACCACTGATTTCATGGCTACTCTTTTTTAAAGAGAAAAACGTTTGAAGAATATCCTTACAATAGGTATTAATTTCTTCCTTAATAATATCATAGACTTCTATCTCTCCTGGGATATCTGTCTCCTGATTCTTGATTGTATAGGGATTGGAGTGAGTCAGAAGAAAACAATTCCTAGAAAAAATACTAATTTTTTTTAATATTTAGAAAACCTAGATTTTACATATTTATAGACTAGGAGGAATAGAAAACTTGCATAGATGATAGTAAAGATGATATTAAAGAATGATATGTTTTATAGTCCCACACACTTTTAGCAAATCAACTTGTTAGTGTTTCATGTAAGTAATAGGGAGCTTTTACAAATACAAGGAGAATTTATGCTTTGAACAAATAAAAGCCAAACACTTTCCCTGGGGAAATTTTAGGCTGTTCCACTTGATTTTCTAAATTATTTTCCTAAAACAGGTTTTGGGGAACAGGCATTTTGCTTGAGTCAGGAAAACTTTGATCTCCTTTTTAGTTAGTGTGATAGCTTGTTACTTTCTTGTTTTCTTTCATTTTTCTGCAATTTAGATCATGTTGTTAACTAAAGTGTAGTCTCTCTTGGTTGTTTTGTCGTTCCTCTTGTTTTATCATCGAATCTCCAGTACCTTGCGTGCTGAAGGTATAGAGACCACCCTAGCATTTTGTGTAATTATGAAAGATTGCTTTATTTTTGCATCTCACACATTTCTAGCTAAGTAGAGTCATGCCTCCCAGAGAGGGATGCTAAATGGGCAGTTGCATTCTTTATTCTCACTCTATTCATTTAAATGGAAAAATGAAGTTTGTTTCTCCATTTCTAAATTATTCTTTTCTGGCTGTTCAGATTCAGTGCCATTTATGTATTTTCATGCATACAGTTGAGTTGCTCCATTCTTTTCCCTTGGTTATTCTAGTGCCATAATGAGGCGGCTCCATTTGCGCATGATTATCATGAAACAGTACTGGCTTTATTCATGTCCCTCCAAGCACTATGCTAGTGTCAAAATTTTCTTCATGGAGATAGACACAGAGTTTGTCTCTCAGAGGGCAAGTAATTTTATTTGTAGCAGCCTATGTGGACGTTATCAAGGGAGTCTAGATTTTAAAGTTTGTTTCATGTAGTTTAAAAGAAATTCTTATATAAAGTTTAAGAAGTACAAAAGCTATTGGAGTTATATTCCTGGGCTTGAAAACTAGCTGGGATAATACAGCAGTTAAAAGCTGATAGTAATATAGCCTTTTGGATGAGGCCCAAACCTCTAGGTTTAATGCTCTTCAGGTTTTCTCATTTTTTCTCTCTACCATTCCAACCCACATGGTATTTCTTAAAAGCCATGATTAAAAGATATGGTCATACAGCCTGCAGTCAACCTTCTTCTATTTGTTTACTGTGGAAGAAAGTTTCAGGCCATACCTTTTGAGAAATATAAAACATTGCAGCATTGGTTCAAGAAGGAAGGACTAATTTAGGAATTTTTCCACTTCTTTAAAAAAGTACAGAAAATGTGCCATGTAATTATTTTAAATTATGTTAAGGAGATGGAAAATTTCTCATTGCCACAATTTGTTTTGTGCAGCACCTGAAAATATCTGTGGCCTACCTAACTCATGCTCATATTCGTTCCTCCACATTGCAGGTAAATGGTATCCCTGAAGAAAGGAAACTGACCGAGGCAATGAATTTATAACCAGACAATACTGCAGTGATGTGTATTTCTTTTCTTTCCCCAAAATGCATGAATTCTTCTGGCATCTGGTGTGCATGTTGACAGTATTAAGTATGTACCAAATAATACAGCATAACTTTCATTTTACTAATGTATTTTTTTGTACTTAAAACATTTTTGACAATTTGTAAGACATTGATGACTTTATATTTGTTACAATAAAAGATGATCTTTAAAATAAATATTAATGAAGCCTAATGTCTGGTAAAATTTACTGCAGAAATGAAAGCATTTGATTGCCTCCTATTTAGTAGGAATGTTTTAGTTGCTAGAATCAGGGTTCTGCATGTATCCTCATTCAACAAGATTTTAATAAGTGCTTCCAATGAATATATAAATTGTCTTTGCTTCTGTGTTCAAGTAAGCAATGCATTTAAATAATCTAATCCTTGCTGACTGGAAAGCCTGTTGTTTGTATCACACTTTTTCAAGTGTTTCAGAGTAAACCCAGTGTTAAGAATTGTGGAACCAATAACATCCAAGTCATCAGGGCATCTCGGGTTGTGTGTTCACTTGACTTCATAGTCAGATATTTGCCTTAGATTCATGTCAGGAGCTGTTAAACAGAGAGAACAGTCACTAATAACAACATGAATCAGTGCTGTGGGGGTCCCTGCAGTGGTAACTTCTGTGTTCCAAGTGTAGCAGAGATTCCTCATGCAATGCTTGCCTATTTCATAAACTGTGGACACTTTGAGCAGTATACATCAGGTCAGCTAGCAGGGCAGCTTTTATTGCAGGCTGGGCCAGCTAGAAAACCTTCTCCTGCTCTGGTCTGAGAAAATTGCTGTACTGCCTGTTAATTGTTCAGAGGTCCAATTAAATTTCTTTGTTACCTATTAATTGTGTCAGAGGTCACACAAATGCTACCAGATTCCAAAATCTGAAAGTAATCCCCGTGTTTAATGTGTGCATCACCTTGCCTTCCATTTGGGGGGATACTCTATGTCTTTGGTTTTAGAGCCCCTCTCCCCACTTCTTGCTGGAACTTAACAGAGGAAGTCAATCTTGTATTTCTTAAAGATCTAACTCTTACTCCTTTCCAAGTCAGGTAGGGCATTGCCATTTGCTGTTCTCCAGGAGTGCTCAGCTTGAAGTTGTAAGTGTACCATGTCCAGGTCAGATCCTAGAAGGAAGTAAAGGTCTTTCAGGTCCAGAAGACTAAGTTGTGACACAGAGACAGAGTTGACAAACCACAGCCTCTGCTAAGTGAAGTCAAATTTTCTGGTCATCGAAATGAGCGAGAACAAGGTCATGCATGGTTACAAACAGGGAGCTGCCACTCAGAACTTTAACTCATCTATTCTGGTAAAGAGCTGTGCTGAGGGCTGGAAAACACACTTGGATTTAGCATTGGTTTTTGCACTGATTATATTGAGGAGTTTAACAGGGATGAAATCATTCTCCAGCATCCCACAAATCAATAATAGCTTTAATCTCTACAAATCCTTCAGGGAAAAAAAAAAGAAAAACCTTGCCTCTGAGTTACTATTTTGAAGGGGGGAGAGTCCAAATACTTTCCCCTTAATGGTCACTAATACCTAATCCTTCCTTTATGGGTTAAAAAAAAGTGAGAATTCTGCCACTTGCTGAGGATTTCTGTCCCAATTATACACACTCAAAGTGGGAGAATGGCTGCATAGTGATTTTTGTGTCCCAAAAGTAAATTTAAAACACCTTTTCAGGAGGGCATGGTGGCACATCCCTGTAATCCCAGCAGTCAGAAACACTGAGGCAGGAAGATCACAAGTTTGAGCCCAATTTAGTGATTTAGTAAGACTCTGCCTCAAAATAAAAAATTTGAAAAGGGCTGGGGATGTAGCTCAGAGAAAAGACTCTAGGATCAATCTCTAGTCCCACAAAACAAACAAATTTTAAAAAAACAACAAAAAACCCTTTTTCAGTTGTCCCTGTGAGCCATTGCCCTAAAAAAAAGATAGTGGTTTTCTGCATTTTATATTCCAGATATCCCCTAAAAGTTTGTGACTTTTCTTTCCTCCAAACTATAGTCACCCATAGAAATGACCACCTGTTTGTTTGTTTGGGGTTTTTTTGGTACCGGGGATCAAGCTCAGGTCCTTGTGCTTGCAGGGCAGGTGGTGGAACCACTGAGCTAAATCCCTGGCCCTGACTACCTATCTTTAAAGAAAGATCTATGTTCAATGTCCTTCTGATATTCCTGAAGCTGCAAGATTTGTCATCGTCCCTCAAGTCCAAAGTCTATAAACCAGTTCCTTAGAACTGAACCATGATTCTTGAAAACATTGACATGGATAAGGCCATTTTCTACTGAACTTCTGTGTTTATATTTTCGTCCATCACCTCTTACCTTGGACATTGGAGGCTAAATAGTATGTATTACTGGGCATAGAGCAGTAAGGAATTGCTGATCTGTGATTACAGGTACCATCTGCAGTAAGGAAAGTGAAAGTTCCTTAAACATTTATTTAAGTTCAAATATCATTAAAAACTTCATATCTTTATGTCTACCTTAATGTTTGTTTTCTTCATGGAACTCTTACTGTCTTGGTAGAAGAGAGCAGCAGTTAAAATGTTAAGCTAAACTTGAGGGTAAAAGAATACTTAGAAGACAATTAATTAGAAAGTAACATCAAGGCCAATACCTCCCAGCACAGATGCAGCAAGTCAGTGAGATATATGACCTTTGGACAATGGTCCAAGATTTGAGCTGTCACTGTCCATGTCTTGACTTTAACCAATTGAGTGGTTAAATAAAACAGTCAAAAAATACTAAGATACATTTGCATTTGAAAATTTCCATAGAACACTCCTACCATTTAGTTATTTGTTGCATGTCTGATGTGTTAATATGAATGAGGCGGTACCCTCAGGATACAGCAGTGAGCCAGACAAGAAACAGGCTCTGCCCTCATGGAGTTTACATTCTAGTAGGAGAGACAGGTGCTGATCAAACTTCACACAAATACTGTCAAGCCGCAATTGTAACAACTGCTATGAGGCCGTGTTGTTGGTGCTCTGAAAACCTATCACAGGGGTACCTGGCCTAACCAGCAAGGTCGGAGAAGCTTCCCTAAAGCAATTCCTGCTGAAGCAAGAACCCTAAATAGAAATTCGTCAGTTTCAGAGAAAGAAAAAGTGTCTGAAGCAATTAAGAGAGTGTGTCTAAATCCCTTAAGGACAAGAGTTCCCAGTGAGCACAGGGCTGCGTCAGAGTCCAGTTGCCAGAGTCCAGAGGTGAGGTAAGGATGGTGGTCAAGTGTGGGAGAAGGCGAAACCTGAGAGGTATCGAGGACCAACCTCTGCATGAATTTAAGGCAGAAAAAGGAAGTCCAGAGGATTGTAAGAATGAAAGATGGCTATGTGGTCATGTTTAGGGTTTTTATGCAAGTAAGCTAACAACAATAGAGAAAACAGACTGGGGAGGATAGACCGGTCAGGAGTCCATTACAGATACAGCTGGAGAAACGGTAAGTTTGACTAGGGTGGGGAGGGGACTCAGGAGCTACTCAGAAAGTAAAATAGACCCCAGTTGTTGGTACATTGCTACTTTGGAAATTGCATGCTAAGGAACTGAAGGGGGCCAATCAGATGTACGGGTTTTTCTTGTCCAATTAGTGGTACTAGTTATTGTGACAGATAATACTGGATGTGAACCAGGATTGAGGAACACAACAGGAGTACAGTTTTAGGCAAGGTGAAATGGAGTTGGTTTTGAGGAAACCAAGGGAAGGAGGCCAAGGGGTGTATGAATTTGAAGCTCTGGTTGGCACTATGACTGATAAGTCATCTATCTGGGTATGAGTTGGCACCAAAGCCATGGGAGGTGATGAGAAAATGGGCTATCACTATGTCACTTGAACATTCAACCAGCCAAAATGTGTTAGTTATTCCTCCAGCAGGACAGGATACATGAAATTGGATAATTGTTAGAATCTAATGGTCAGAGAATGTTAGGAATATTTTATTTTCACCTTTCACAAAATTGAAATGTAGTATTGCTTAAGATTTGTATAGAAATTATATTACTTTATTAATAAATCTTACATTTTTAGACATTGTCCATTTGCTACAGTGATTTTTGTGGTCAGATAGTCTCACTTTACATTCAGTAAATAGGGTAAAACTCATCTTAGTTTATCATGTTTTTATATTCTGTTTAATTTTTATGTAAGAGTCTTCTTATTACCTTAACCTGGAGGTCCATGAGTATACCTAAGACAAGTTAAGTGGTAAGATGATGAGGAAAGATTGAAATAAAGTAGTCTATTAGAATAATAGACCCCTGTCCATTTTTAATTTAAACATCTCAAATTATCTTATTGGATTGAGCATATGCACCACTTTATGCATTGAGTTTTATTTAGATCCTTTTATATTGTAAGCATTGACTGATGTACTGGTGAATAAAACAGACAAGTGTGTTATGAAACACAGTAAACTCTAGTACACTGTCCAGCCCTAGTTGGTGCCAAATCAGTATTGTTGAGTGAATTAACCTAATGTCTCATCTAAAGCTTATGAAGGTTAAAGAAGAGTATTGTAATAAGAAGAGGAAAGGAGCTACATAAATGATGAGAAATGGTCTGTCCAAAGAGGAAACATTTAAGGTGAGATCTGGAGAGCATGTTTCCATCGTACTTAGCAGTCTTCTCAGGGGAGAAGCAAGAACACAACCCTGGAGCAATGTAACAGAAATAGATGGTGGCAGTTTTATATTCCCTGCCACACTTTCAATTCAGATGGTTCTGTTTGAGCTGGTGAGAGATCTGGCACCAGAGGACAGTTCTGGTTAATGAGAGCATCATCCCTCTGGACAGTATTTAGACCTCTGAGGCAGGAGAGCCCGTGAGCCTTAATTCAACTTTACAGGAACTGCTGACAGAGAGAGGAATGTGTATTTTTCTGATGTACTTAAATCTTGGGAGTAAATAAGGCCAACGGGAAAATAAGCTTAATGACATAGTTTATGTTCTGTAGGCAGTTGGGGTAGGTGACACTTTCATCTTAACCTGAACAAGCTCCAGAAAGTGGGAGCATATTGACCAGGAATGGAGAGTGCATAAGGGTGATTCTGAAAATGTGGACATAGTCCTATGAGTCTTATAGATGAATCAAAGAGTTTAGGTTTTATTCTAAGAGCATTTGAAGTAGAAAAATGACATCATCCAATTTATATTTAAAACTTACTCTGGGTCCACAAAGATGGTGAGGACTGCTGAAAATCCTCTTCTTAATAAATGAGAAAACTAACAAAAATTGTCCGAAACTATTTTTTTTTTTACAAAACTCTGGAAAGTAACCAAAGGCCTTCAGCAACCTGAGAAGAGATTGAGAAAAGCAACTAAATCTTGGTAAGAACAGGAAGCTTCATGGCACTTTAATCTTCCCAACTCTCTCTACCCTTTGCCAACTCCACCATTGCTTTGTAAACAGCTTGCACTGATGGTGAAAGCTAGCAAGCTAGGAGAAACAAAGAGACAGAATGTGCTTGGAGTTCATTGAAAGACTCTGCTGGAGAGATTTGTCATTATTTTACCTATCTGGTGGTTTCCTGCATGACTCACTTGCAAGGCTGTCTTTGTTTGAACCAACTCAAACCTCTTCCAATATGTAAACTTTGTCCTGGGACATGTGGTAAAAATTATTAGCCAATTTATGATCTTCTAGCTGCCAGAAGTGGTGGATAAGATTTGAGGAAAATAACAGAATCACCAAAGAGCATAAAAGGAAAAGATTGGAGAGAGATATCCATAAGGTCTTTGAAAAGTTTCAACATATTCATAGAATCTGTAAGGCCACATGTCTGTACGCATGCTCAGGAAAGACCTAAGGAGGCTCTAAGCTCTCACCCATTAATGAACTTGAGGTGCTTCAATAAGATGTTATCCACAGTCTGGTAGAGTCTTTAATGGATTCCCAACATGTACACAAAGCCCCTTGGCAAAGGTATTTCAGGAAATCTCTGTGCAGTTTTTGCTGACCACTGAAATAACTAAGCAAAAGATTTCAGTGGCCACATATGACAAAGAATACAGATATTATAAGATTAATTTGGAAAAAGTACAAAGAAACAACAAAACTCCTGCCTTGTTAGGGGCCAAAATGAGGAGAATCTGATTTCTAAGGTTGTCATATTACCTAAAATCAATTTGCATACACACACACACACACACACACACACACACACACACAGAAAACATACAAGGAAATAAAGTATGACTTGAACACAAAGCAACCAATAGAAACTGTCCAGGAAGCATGGAAGTTGGACCTACTACATAAAGACTTTAATTTGATTTTTAAAAATATATCTAAAGAATTAAAAGAATTAAAGAATGAGAACAATATCTCACCAAATAAAGAACATAGATATACAAAGAGAAGTTAAAAGAAACGAATAGAAATTCTGAAGTAAACAAGAATAAACTGAAATGAAAATTTCACTCAAGGGTCCCTAACACCATCATCAATTCCAGTGATTCAGCAGAAGGAATCACAGTACTCAAAAATTGTCATATTTGTGTATACAGTTTATTCCAGAAAATGGAAAAAGACATGAACAATTATCAAAAGTTATATGCATGAAAACATGAAAAGATGTTCAAATTCACTGATTCTTAGGAAAATGCCAAATTGAAATTTGTACTCAGCTGCTATATTCCATTTTTCAGATCAGCAAAACTTTAAAAATATGACAACTCTTTCTGCCATAGCCTTTGAGGTTATAAGAAAAAAAAAACTATATTCAGATAGTGGTAGTAGAAAACTGATGCAACCACTTTGAGGAGAATTTGCTAATATCTAAGAAAATGACATATATATTTATGTCTTTACCCAGTCATCTCACTTATAGTAAAACACTTTGTAGCACATGTCTATTAGGACAGAAATAGTTTTGCACAACATAGTCTGTTGCACCAATCGTTCTTTCTAAACATTGGAAACAACCTAAAGGCCCCTACATAGGAAGGTGGTTGAATACATTAGGAACCCTTATAATGAAATACTAGATAACTGTAAAAAAGAATGAAGCTATTATTAATTCCTTTGCAAAATGATTTCCAAGACATATTTTCAAGTGAAAAGTGCAAAGCAAAAATTGTTTCTATAGTACTTTATAGCTCAAACAAGAGAAAAAATGGAGAAATGATAAAATATTTATGATGCTGCTTATTTGTGCAAAGAGAAATAGGAAGGATACACCAGAAGCTAATGGCATTGGCACCTTATGGAGGGTGGTGTATGGGAATGGTGTAGAAAGGATAGAAAGTAAGGAGGGACCCTTTGTGATTTTTTTAATGTCTATAACCATATTAATGTTTCATATACTCAAAAAATAAGTGAAAAAATTAATAAATATCCCAAAGATTTGAGCATCCACAATAAAAAAATACAAATGAATCCAACATATTTAAAATGGATAACGTAACCACACTCAAGTGGTGGAATTAGAACTAACTTATATAACTGTAATACAGTGTTTTAACTGTCTCAAGGCAAAAAAAAGTAAATATACTCTACTAGGTCTGTTTTTTGGTGATATGGCTGGGGACCCTTGAAAGGTTACTGGAAACCTCTGTAGTAGGCTCTAGTCTCGTGCCCAGTATACAACATAGGCCTGAGGAAAAAAAAAACTAAAAGACCTAAGAGAGACAGAAAGCAAGGCGCCAGGACGACCAATGCCCGTGCAATCAACAAAGGTGCTGTTCCATCCAAGCCACTGATTTCTATTGGTAATCAGTTGGGGTAAAGGCAAGCTACATAGGAGGGCAGTACTACATGGGAGGATTCACAGTCCTGTGGCTTTTAGGGAAATTAATGTAAACAAGGCTCCCAAAGGCCAAGACAAAGCATTCTCTAATTAGAAACAGAATAGACAAAATATATGGTTGTAAATAGAACATTGTCCCTGTAGTTAAAAAGTTTAGTTGTGGGAATGGAATTTGGGTGTGAGCTACTCTGACCTTGGCCTGCAGACTTAGGCAGGCCTGACTCCTTTCTCAAAACAAGCCAGTTGTGGGGTTAACTCTTCACAGCCTTCACTGCTTACAACCTGCTTTGGGCATAAACAATATTGCAGTCCCCTGCAGGTATGGGTTGCCACTTCTGAAAAATGTTTCAGGACTGTGCAAAGAAGTAAAGATTGTGTGGAAAGTGGAAGTTATATTTCTAACCTTTGGTGAAAGGAGTTACAAATGTTGAAAGGGGAAATGCTAAAATGAACTCTAATGTTGGGTTAGAATTGGAGGTATTACTGTGAACCCATAGTTTTTAATAAACTGACTGAAGATTGTGTGTGTGTGTGTGTGTGTGTGTGTGTGTGTGTGTGTGTGTGTGCACATAATATATCCATATAGTTGCTGGGACTCAGTTTATAATACATTATTATATTTACTTTACTAATCAAATTATCCCATATTTGTCCTTCTACTTGGTTCCTGAATTCTTTTGTTAAGTCTCCTTTTTCTTTTGGCATTATCTTTTCTGCCACAACAGATGTGTTAGGCTCATCTAATATTTTCCTTACTCTACCCCCAAAATTAGCCATTTTATTGCAAGAGTCCTGGCTTCTAGAAATCAAGGTTTGGATGTTAGCTGTTTTGAGGGGTATTATTGCTCCTAAGCCTTCCCAGTATACAAAACTACAAAATCCACATGTGTATATGTTCTTCTATCTTTATAGTAAAGTTATCCATATAGAAAATATGTTAGTCGTATAGTCTCAAAAATATCTCCCACTGATTTTCTAAGGCTTCTGTGCCAAAGTACCACTAACTGGGTGGCTTAACCAATAAAAATTTGCTCTTTCACAGTTCTGGAGGCTGGAAGTCTGAAGTGCAGCTGTCAGCAAGGCTTCCTCCCTTCCTCACCTCTTCCTAGCATCTGGTGGTCTCCAGCCATCCTTGGCTTGCAGTTGCAGCGCTCTGGTCTTTGTCTCTGTCTCCATCACCACAAGGCACTCTCCCCTTGTCTGGCTCTCTATCTTTTTACTTCCCATCAAAATGCCAGCCACATTGGATTATGAGCTCACCCTACTCCAGAGTGACCTCATCTTAACTAATTATATCTGCAACGATCCTATTTCTAAATAAATTCACATTATTAAGTACTAGGCATTAGGACTTCATAGTTTTTCTGTATTTAGTGTATTTACTGCCAAATGCTTTCAGGAAGATGATACAATTTTGCACTCTTTGCAAAGATGGGTCAGCAGAAATGATTTTTTAAAAATTCACTCCTGGTTCCAATCAACATTCTATGGTTAGCACATAGGAGGAACAGTTTTTGAAATAGCATCGTGGTCATCTTCTTTTTTTATTGTGATAAAAACACATAGCATTACATTTACTGTCTTCACCATTGAAGAAAACAATTCACTAGTTGCAGTTACACTTCAGCAGTGTTAAGTACATTTACATTGTTGTGGAGCAAATCTCTAGAACTGTTCCATCTTGAAAAACTGAAATTCCATACCCAATAAGTGCTAATTGCCCCATCCTTCCACTGACCCTTCTGATCACCTTTCTACTGTACCACTTTACATTCATCCTGAGTGGAAGCACATAGCATTTCACTTAGCATAATGTCTTTCAGGTTCACCCATGTTAGAGCATGTGGCAGGATTTTAAGATTGCATAACCTCCCATCATATGCCTCTCTCACACTTTCTTTATCCATTCATTGTCTGTGAATATTTTTGTTGCTTCTATCTCTTGGCCATTGTGAATACTCCGTAGTGAACACAGATTGTTTAGAGGTCCTACTTCAGTCAACATATCTTTTGGGGGTGGCCTCAATTCAACCCATAGCAACTACAAAGGAGGACATAGTAACTTAACTTGAAAGATACTATTTTTCCCAACTGTTCAAAGTTGACATTATTTTGATCACCTCTCATTACCTCCCTCACATTTCTTCCCCCCCCCCTTTATTCCCTTCTTCTTCTCTAGTAGCCTCCCAGAAGTGTTTATCTTTCAGAAGTAACTTAAACATAGAATTGATAGAATTTGCTGATGGATTGGATAAAAAAAATGGGAAAGGAGGAATCAGGATGATTTCTAGAGTTATGGCCTCAGTTTCTGAGTGAATTTTTAATTATGGAGTTGGAGAAGGCTGGGGAAGATTGGCTATCAATGATAAAATCAAGAGTTTAGTTTTGAGCATTGTTTTTCTAGTTATAAAGTCCAAATACTAAGGAAAAGATCAGTGTAGCTGTGACATCTCAGAAGTCTTCAATGTCATCTGCTAAGTGTTCGTGTATATAAATTTATGGTAATAATCCTCTGTGACAAATGTTATAAGGTGTAACAGATTGTAAATAATTTACCAGTCATGTATACTTATAATTGTAAAGTCTAGAAAAGTCCAAAGTATTCCAAGGTTCTGCCATGGATAAAGATAATGAAGTCCAGGGGTCTTGTTTCAGGTGAATTTGTAACATAGAGCTATCTTAGACAAACTTAAAGAGGAACAAACAACATTTCCAAAGTGAATAGAGTTGTGATCTAATTTATCTTTGATCATCTCTCATATCTGAAAATTATTGGAAAACTGAAATGAATAATTAAAATTACTTCCTTTTTTGTGCAGATATCTGAATTTTGAGACTACATACTCTCAGGCCAAGCCAAGTTAAGTCATTGAGATAGAAGAGTTCTTTGATTGTCCATGTGCAGTTCCTAGTGAGACATAACCATGTATACTGCTTACATCTTCATAGATGACAACCATGGGTTATGCACCAAAGTGTTCCCTACAATAAATCAAAGCCACCCTATCCACTAATTCTCAGAATAAATCATGAGCCTATAAAGCCCATTTTGCCAAGAATTCTGAAAAACTAAGAATAAAAAATGGGATGAAGATGCATCCTTTAAGCAGATTATCCTGTGTTGCTTCTTTTTTGATGTCTGTTATCTACTGCTACAATTTTGATGTATAACAAACCACCCAAAACCCAATGGCTTCAAATAATAACTTTTAGCTTAACTATTTAGGCTTTGTTTAATCAGAAGTTTCTGTTAGTCTTAATTGGATTTCCTCTTCTATCTTGAGGTTTCCTGACTACTGTTTATTGCCTGATCTAAGAGGGATGCAGCAGGGATAATAAGAATAGTTTCATCCAAGTTTATCTGAATTAGGCTGGCATGGGCATGTTCCTATTGAATGGCATGCAGTCATGCAAAGTTACACAGAAAATGTACATCTTTCAAGTCACCCTCTGTGACACATTTACTGATATTTCTTTAGCCAAAGCAAGTAAATTGGCTGAGCCCTAAATCAAAGTGAGGAAAGTGCAGACTGTGAGGATAGAGGTGTTATTAATGGGGTCACTGACACAATCAATTTAGCATAGTAATTAGCCCTAATTTGTTCTTTCTTCCCACACTCAAAGTACACAAAAATCCCTGTTAGTTAAGATCCTCAAATTCTCATCCAAACATGGTGACAGATGTGAAGTATAGGATATCGAAATCTCTATCCACATCTGATGGGTCTCCTTGCTTGTAGCTCCACTTGGTTTGGAGATATGTGCTGAAACTATTAATACTCTGCCCACTCTCACAACCCAACACAGAATGGAGATACAGGAACAGATACTTTTATTTAGAAGGAAAAACATGGGGGACATTAGGCAGAGCGTTATAGGAACCTACCTTTCTATAATTTTAAATACTTAGTTTTTTACCTTTTTACCCTCACTCACAGCACCCTTAAAATCCATATTTCTACTAAAAATCAACTCAAGGAAATTTAGACATGCTCTATCATAGTCCTCACATTTATTTTAGCCTTCAGGAAAGGACCCAATTGATTGAGAATTGTGTGTCTGGCAAAACTGTCTTTCAAAAAATGTCGAGGGCAGGGGATTTAGCTCAGTAGCACTGTGCCTGCCTTGAAAGCACAAGGTCCTGAATTCAATCTCCCTGGTACCAAAAAAAAAAAAAAAAGAAAGAAAGAAAGAAAGTATCTTTGGGCCAGGGATTTAGCTCAGTGGTGCCACACCTGCCACATGAGTGCAAGGTCCTGAGTTCAATCCCTGGTACCAAAATTTTAAAAAAAGAAAAAGGCAAGAAGTTAAGACATTCCAGTGAAACTAAAGCTGAGGGAGTCTGCTGTCATTACATTTGTCCTAGGTATGCTAAAACAAATCCTGCAGGCTGAAATGAATTGACACTCAAGAGGAACTTGAAGTCATATAAAGAAATAAATATCTTCCAGCAAGGTAAATAGATGGGCAAATATAAAAGCCAGTACTTCTGTAATTTTTGTTCATAGTATCGCTTTTTATTTTCTATGTGATTTTAAAGATAAATTATTATTAAGTACATAATGTATAAACATGTAATTTGTGATATCAATCACATAAAAGGGAGAGCGATGTGTAGAATTTCTGTATCCTGTTGAAGTTATACTGATGTCAACTCAACTTTAAAATTCTAAGCCCCATGGTACTCAAAAGAGTACCATGTGTACAGAATGTGTACCATGTATATAGAATATCCACAAAAAGAAATGAGAAGGAAGCCAAACTTTTCATTACAAAAAATCAACTAAACATGAAAGAAAGCAATAATGGAGGAAATGAGGGACAAAAATATTACAGTACTAAAAGAAAATAATTGACAAAATGGCAGAAGGAAGTCCTGTCTTATCAATAGTTTCTTAAAAGTAATCGGGTTAAATTTTCCAGTGAAAAGTTACAGATAGGCAGAATGGATTAGTAAAATGATCTAAATGTGTACTATCTATAAGATATAAAGACACAAAGAGGTTGAAAATGGTCAACTGATTATTTGACAAGAGTTCAGTGGTGAAAAGGACAGCCTTCAATGAATGGTGCTAGGAAAATTGGATATCCACATGCAGTAGAATGAGCTTAGATTCCTACATGGCACCATATAAAAATTAATTCAAAATGGATTCAAGAATTAAAATTATGAAGTTTTTGGAAAAATAGAAAAATTGGACCTCATCTAAATTAAAAACCTTTGTGTATTAAGGGACACCATCAAAAAACCAAGAAGACAACCCACAGAAGGGGAAAAAATATTTGAAAACATACATATGATAAGAGATTTAGCCTCAGAATATGAAAAGAACTTCTACAACTGAACAAGAACAACAAAAAACCAAATAATACAGTGCAAAAATGTGCAAGGGACTTGAACAGACATTTCTCTAAAGAAGATACACCAATGGCCAATAAGCACATAATCTCCCAAATATATAAAGAATTCTTAGGAGTTGATAAGACCAACAATAGATAAGTGGGTGCTATGGTCTGAATGCATGAGTTCCCCACCCCAACATTCATGTATTGAAACCCAATGTAATGGTATTAGGAGGAAAGGCCTTTGGGAAGTGATCAGTTCTTTCCTCATGAGTGGGATTAGTAGCCTTGTGTAAGAAGCCTCAAAGAGCTGCCTTTCCCCTTTTACTATGAGAACACAGCAAGAAGATGGCTTTCTCTGAATGGGGAAACAGGACCTCACCAGACACTAAATAAGCCAGCACTCTGATCTTGAACTTCCCAAGTTACAGAACTACAAAAATTAAATTTCTGTTACTTAAATTAAATTTCTGCTCCTCTAGTATTTTGTTACAGAGGCCCAAATGAACTAAAACAGAAGGTAAGAATAGGCAACTGTCCACAGAGGGAGAAATATTAATGGCTTTTAAATATATGATAAAATACAAGCTGATAACATACTATGTTGAGGGAAGCTGTTGTGTTGGGAGAGATAGCACTGATGCACTGCTGTTGGGAATATGAATTTCTAGGGTCCCCAAGGAGGCCATCCTAGCTGTAAATATTAAAATTAAAAATGCATATTCCTCATGGCTCAGTTATTCCATCCCTGGTAACTTGCCTTGTACATATATTAGTGAAAAATGTTATATAAGCAAGACTGTTTGGTGTAGTATTACTTTTAGGGAATGGTGGGCTGATGATATAACACACAAACATTATAATATCACAAATGATAACAAGGAATGGGGAAATTATGCATTGATGGGAAAAGATCACAAGGAACATTGCTGGGTGAAAAAATGCAGAAATTGGGTACAACTTTCCTTGTACTATATAAAGGAACCTTATAAGAATATGTAAAAAGGTAGTAAGTATGGTTGCATAAGAGAGCTAGACAGGTGAAGGACTATGATGAAAAGTAAAACTTTTCACTGTTTTCCCCTAATAGTTTTGCTTTTGAGTCATCTAAATATATTCCTTGTTTAAAAATAAATACATAAAAAAGAAACACCAAGGGATTTTGCTCTTGAAAGAAGAGCTAGAGGGCAGGGTCCAGGGCCAGTATACATTCCTTCTTCTGCTATCTCTGCATATTTCTCTTGGTATTTACAGATGATTGGAATGCTAAAACAGAAGGGCTTACCAGTCTTTTGGTGTCTTCTTTCTGATTCCCCTTATTTCTCCACTGGTATTTTCAAAGCTAACATTTTGCCATAGATGAAGTGTACATGTTTCATTTGGGAAATGACAGGCTCATTGCAATTTTACTTTTTGCTCCCATAATATGTTTATTCCTTAAGTATAGCCCCACTCAGATAATAGGAAGAGACAAAGACAACCATTGGTATGGTAGAAGCAGGGAAGGCTCAAATTCACTGAAAAGAAATAAAAACTAGGCCTTTGCAACTTATTAGAAAAGAGAAAAAGAAATCACAGCATTAAAGAGAAATTACAAAATACATAAAGATAGATGGAAGTAGTATAACCAGAACTTACAGTTGCCAGAATAAATGTAACAGTATAGAACCCTCTGTCAAATATCTGGCCCACAGCTATTCTCATTGATTGACTAGGAATGTAGATTTAAGTATTAAATGAGAAAATGTGCAGAGTTAGAAAGACTTTGCCTGCTGACAGCCTGACAGAAGTGCCATCATGCTGCCAGACCAAGATGAGCTTAGGGGATAGTGGAAGATCTGGCCAAGTGCCTCCTTGGAAAAACTTGGAATTTACTCTTCATTACAGATGGAGCATTGAGGGCCCACATTTCTGCTCCATAGAGCATGACTCAGTAATTTTATTCTGTAAAATATTGAAAGAAGGTGTAAACAAAAGCCCACTGTAACATTTTAAAAATGAGAGAAAGCTCAGTAGAACTTCCACAGAATGACTAGCTTTGAGCATTCTGATGTAGTCTCCAAGTTAAATTATTTATGTGATGGGGACAAAAATAATAGAATGAAGGATGTGGAATCATAAACTATAAACCAAACATAAATTGGAGAAAACATTGCTTAAGAGAAAACTGTAAAATTCTTTTATGTGTGGATATTAATAATAGATCTATTAGTTTTTAAAATATTTTTCCAATTTTCCCTTCAATTTTATTTATGGCATTGCTTTTTTATTTATGGCATTTTCTAAGAGGACTATTTCTCTTCCATAAGTGAATATTATAATTGTATGCATTTTGCTTTCTTGTTTGTATGGTTAAGCTATTCTTTCTATATCAGAGATTAGATAAAAATTAAATTATATTTTATTTCCCTCCTTTTCTTTATTAAAAATTCTATGTTCACTGTATTATGAATCTCCATAGAGAAGAACAGTTTTTCTTCTGATTCTTTGAAGTAGCACATAAATTTAATTGTAAATTTCTACAAATGACTCCTTCAGTTTCTTTGTGTTTGCTATGAAAATATACTGCTCAGATCTCCTTTTAAGAAACATCCAGTGTGAGGAAGGCATTAAGCAATCTCCCACTATTGGACCTAGAGATGTGCCTTAGTGTCTGTTATTATTAGTTGTACTACTTTAGCCAAGGTGATATAATTGTGCTCATCAGTTGTTCCTCCTGGTATATCAAGACTGAGATTGACTCGGGGTCTTAAAAGAAAAACAAAAACCTGTAGGCCAGTGCCAAAGAACTGGCAGCTGGGCCAAATAGGCAGAAACTTCTCATCCTCAAGAAATTGAAGAGGTAGGATCATGCAACAGATCCAAAACCCAAAAGCCAGCTACACCTGGAAGACACTTCTGAGAAGTAGTCATTTCCTATGGGTTCTGAATGCTGGCAATAAACCTAATCACCAGCATCAACCCAGAAATTAAACTAAAAAAAAAAAAAAAGAAAATGAGGAGACATTTAAACAAGATGAAAACCCCCATACTTCCAGCTCACCAAAGGCAAACCAAGGGGGCAATGAAGTGGAAAAATCCTAAAGCCACCCATCTGGACTCTGAAGTGGTAACAGTGAAAGTAACAAAGCAGGTGAATGAGTCTCTAGCAAAATGCAAAGCAGAAATAATTTCTCAGATAATTACAGAGATGGTGACCAGAATGAAAGATATGCTTAGTGACTCTAAAACAGATACAGATAAAAAAGAAATAGAGGAACTTAGAAAAATGATGGAAACCATGAACATCCAGCATAGGAAAGAAATGGAACCATAAAACAGATTCAGATATCTGGGAATTTAGAATTCCTTTGAAAGTATACACAGCAGAATTAGCCAATGTGAGGACAGAATATCAGATACAGAAGACAGGATTGTAGTTAGTAATCATGAAAAGAGAGATCTCTTAAAAATAGCAAGGGACCACAAGAAATCAATCCAGCAGCTGTTAGATGAGGCAAAGAAGAATAACATAAGATTGATCAGAGTCAATGAAAAAGCAAGAGATAGCGCAAACAACAACAACAAAATCTGTTCACAGAAGTAATGGCAGAAAACTTCCCAAACAGGGGAAAAGAATTTGAAATACAGACAAGTGCGGTACATAGGACTCAAATTAGGCACGATCAAAAAAAATCTTCCCCAAGGTATATAATAGTCAACAATCCAGAAATTCAACACAAGAAAGGAATATTAAAAGCTGTTAGAGGAGAGAAACAAATCACCTATAAAGGAAAGCCCATCAGAATCACAGCAGACTTCTCAAGGCAAACTCTCAGGTCAAGGAGAGCTTGGAGTGAAGTATTTCAAGCCCTAAAGGAAAACAACTTCCAACTCAGACTGATGTATCCCACAAAACTATCTTTCGAAATTTATGGAGAAATAAGATATTTCCACAACAAAGAACACCTGAGGAAACTCATGACCACCAAACCAGCACTCCAAAGTGTTCTGAAGGATATTTTAGAAAGAGACAACAAGGATTACAACTCCATTCCAACCAGAAACAGTTTGCAATCACATAGAAGAGACAACATTATTCACTTGTGCCTGGGCCACAGTAACTCTTTTGCCTTATATTGTACTCTGAAGAGTTCTGGACTATTCAGACATCCTACAAATATCACACTGATATGTGCTGAAGACATCATGCCAATAAAATGGCTACCATACTGGAGGCTTTGTGAGACATACTCCCAGAGTGTGGGAAACAAACCATTAAAAAATTAATTGACCTAGCTGTTGAGTAAAATTTTTAGGAGTCCACAGTCAGAGATGTGCCCAGATGTTTCCATCAAAATAAAAAATACACGGGTGAATCTTTTATAATCTACTGCAAAGAAGGAAGCTGTTAATGGCTCCTAGCTTCCTCAAATTCTAGAGGCAACAATTACACACCTAAGAATACTGCACTGGCCATATAGCAAGAGACAAAAAGGGCAGTGAGCTTTTGAGGAGCCCTTAATAGGAAAAGGCAGAAGGTGAGTGCTCTGTTTCAAGAGCAAGTGTGTACCACTTTTGAGGCTGTAGCCTGATGCCTGGTCCTCAAGAGAAATCTCATAAAAGGGAAATTGAATTGATGGTTTGGGAAGACATAGGCATTCTACTAGAATTTTTGGTAATCTTTAAAAAAGGGGAAAATAATATTCACTGAGAAGGAAGGGGCACAGGAAGTGAACAGGCTAAGGAAAACTTCCAGCCATATTTTTATTAAAAATATTGCAGAGAATCATGAACATTTTCTATAAGGACAGTTTATGAGCCAAGCAGGAAAAGTAAAGAGGAGCTTAATGAATGTCTAACCATGGGCACTAGGGTGAAAATAGTACTATTTGTATACTATGACTCTGTTAGCCACCATGGCTCATATGGTCTGAAAAGACAATCACTAGACTGCTTTATTTCAAAGGAGGATGTAAGGCAGCTTATAGAGCAAGACAAATTCTTGCCAGATAACACCATCTGAAGTAGATGAGAAGGAAAAAGCAGCCAAGAATGAGGCTAATATAAATAACGAATACCAATGTGTCCTGTTTTTAGGCCAAAACACAAATTTATCTCGTTTTTATCAACAAAAACAAAAAGGCTAGTTACAGTGTCCATAAGATAGAAGCAAATGGACTGTTTAGAACAAGCACAACCATTGCAATATGACCAGAATGAAATGACTGAAAGTTAACAAAAGAGGTGATTATGTGGTAAAATCCACAACATTCTAACAGTTGACACAATGATGAACTTTATCAAACTTTTTTTGCATTTTATTCCTGCTTTGGGTGAACATTTAAAAGATCTCAGGAAGTGATTAAAAACAAATCATTAATATTCAATTATGATGTATTTGCCATAGCCAAACCCACATGTAATGTATTAGTTAGCTAGGGTTCAATACTGGATAACATATACCTGGACTTGGGCTATTTTGAGGTTCTAGGAAAAAAAGTGGTCTTAATGGGCATTGAGCTGATGTAGGAGCGACATCTTTTGGGGAAATTTAAGAGTCATACTCTAGAGTTTGGCCAAGATTTTTTTTAGGAAAAAAAAATTGAATCTGTGCCTTCACACAGACAGATGGACTATTTAGTGTCCAAGTTTCTGCTCAATATAACACAGTTTTAATTAATTTGTCTGGAAAATGTTTAAAGAGGCATAACTAAACAGTGGCTATTAGAAAAATTTTCTCTCTCTTCTCAACTCCCAAAAAGTAACCATAGAAAGTCTAGCTTTGGTATGCTAGATTCCTGATGTTCTTCCAAGATAAATTATTTGTGTAATATAAAGTAAGATATCTGAATGAAGTGACCTTTATAGAATTATGAACCAACTGAAATTTGGAAAGCACCTTGGTATTCTAAACTATAAGAACTTCCTATTACACTTAGTATATTATATTTTCTGTAAAATACTCATGTTTTAAAACTTCCCATGTTGCATTTTTTCTATTTATATTTTTTTTCATGCTGTACTTAATTTTACAATTTTCATGTAATGGAATGTAGCAACTCAGACTTTACCTTTTGATTTATACTTACTGGGTCATTTCTCACATAGAGAAGAGTTATGCATTTATGTTTTCTACAATTTATTTTGCATTTTTCCAAACCCATTCATCATTTTATATTTCTTTTGGTACAGACAGTAAGAATGGGAATTTATTGCTTCCATCCCCACAACTAAGCAATTGTCCCGAGACTATTTAAATATATTTACTTTTTCTCAGTCATGAAAAATGAAACCATTATTTTATTCTAATATCTTTTTAAAATAAAATCTATTTCTATGTTTCTTATTAAATTAATCTATATATTCTTGCATCCAATCCATGCTGATATAACTGTAACTTAATAATGCATCTAAATATGCAATTGTGTAAATCCTACCCATCCTGTTGCTTTCTTTAATACTTTCCCTTCATATTTTTTGCCCATTTTTGCCTCTTTATAATTCAACTTTAAATTTTATAGTTTCTGAGAAAGGGCTCCTGCTCCATTTCTTTGTCTGTTTCTTTGTTTTGAGACAAATTTTCCTTATATAGCACAGACTGGCCTTGAACTCACTATGTAGCCCAGGCTGGCCTCAAACTCCTGGTGATCCTCCTGCCTCAGCCTCCTAAGTACGGGGATTACAGGCGTGTGCCACTATGCTAGGCTTCCTGGTCCACTTTTCTTGTGTATGGACATGCTTTAGAAGTGCCTGACCTTTCAAACTTCAACTAAATGTTTTCCATAACTTATTCTCTCCAAATGACAGTGCCCTGAGGTAGGGATGAGATGGAAGGAGGCAAACAGAGAAGTGCTGTGTTCTTAGTTCTACTTTATAGTTGTCCGCCAAACCAGAAATACCTCACTAGTTCTTTCTGAATTACCCTTCCCCAATAAACAAACCAATCACTGCTAATCTAACCACTATCCTCTAATCTAGTCTCACAAAGAAGGGTATATGCCCTCTTTGACCCTGTGACTTTTGTAACAAAACAAATACTGGCCTAGTTACAAAAGAAGAAAATTAACTAGCATAAGAAATCAAATACTTACTGGGGATAAACATAATTAAATGAAGAAGGCTAAGATTTCCAAAAAAGCACCACACCCCTGCCACTGGCCTGTGTGCCAATGCCGGGCCTGAGGGTGAGTGCTTCTGTACCCTACCCCCAGCTGCTACAGACCTATATAAATCATCACCAGCACTGAGAACATGAACCCCACATCCCTGTTATTGCCATCATTCAACTACCAGAAAGTACAGGAAGACTACATTATGACAGTCAAGTGGAAGCAAAAGTAGTCTGCCAAACTGCACTCAAAACACAGCTCAGGAAAAAGCCTTTTATTACAAAAGCCATCCTTTAAAAGTAACAGAGGCAAGGGCTGGGGATTTAGCTCAGTGGCCACACTTCTGCCTCTCAAGTGCAAGGTCCTGAGTTCAATTCCCGGTACTAAAAAAAAAAAAAAAGGCAACAAACCCATCACATACACAAATATCAACTTGGGGACACAAGAAGTACAAAAAATCAAGATAATATGATGCCTTGAAAGGAACACAATAAGTCTTTAGCAACAGATCCCAAAGAAAAGGATACTGATGGAATGCTTGGTTAGGAATTGAAAAGAATGGCTCTAAGGAAGCCAGTGAGACACAAGAAAATACAGACAGTTCAATGAAATTAGAAAAAGAATTCATAATACAAATGAGAAATTTAGTAAAGAGACAGAGTTTATGAAAAAGAACCAACCAAATCTTGGAAGTGTGAACTCAATAAGTCAAATAAAAATGTACAGTTGAAAGCCTCAACAAAAGAGTAAATCAAGCCAAAGAAAGAATATCAGAATTTGAAGACAAGTCTTTTGGAATTTCTAGTCAGAAAAAAAAATAATAAAAAGAAAAAATAAGTGAGAATGAAGACAACCTCTGAAAATTATGCGATACCATTAAACAAACAAATTTTTGGATTTCAGGAGCTCCAGAAGATAATGAGAAAAGGCATAAAAAAACCTTCAACAACATAATATCTGAAAACTTCCCCAATTTTGGGAAAGATAGTTGTCCAGGTCCCGAAGTCCCATAGTATCCCAAGTAGAATCGGCCAGAAAAGACTCTCGCTGCAGAATATTATAGAAATGAAGAGAAATACTTTCCAAGATGAGCAAAACCTGGGCAATCTTATTACCAATAGAAAAGCCTTGCAAAAGATGTTTAAGCTAATTCTACATGCAGAAGTCAAAAATAACTATCATGAAAACACATAAAAATATAAAGCCCACTAAAACAGATATCAAGAGAGAAAAAGAACTGCAAAGATGAACAGGTGAAGGAGAAAATAATAAAGGATATTTAAAACAACTAGAAGAAAATTAGAAAATAACCTTGAATGAAAATGGACTGTATTCCGCAATTAAAATGTATAGCTTGGGTGTATGGATTAGAAAAACAAGACCCAGTGATACATTGTGTATAAGAAACTCACTTCATCAGTAAAGACATACACATTCTGTTATAATAAAAATATATTTTAAAAGAAGTTGTGTTATTTAAATACATTAATTATATATTTTACATATGGCCAAAGACAGTTGGGCTTCACTCAAGAAAACAAGGGCAATTTTGAAACTGCTGAAAGATAACATAGAGGACACACTTGAAGCCATAGGCACAGGTAAGGATTTCTTGAACAGAACTCTAGTAGCACAAGAAATAACATCAAAAATCAACAAACGGGATTATATCAAATTAAAAAGCTTCTGCAAGATCATCAAGAAGATCATACACCCTGATCAAGTGGGATTCATCCCAGGGATGCAGGGATAGTTCAATATATGAAAATCAATCAATGTAATACACTATATCAATAGAGCCAA
>NW_004624813.1:1270826-1335941 GCF_000247695.1 Heterocephalus glaber | reverse complement strand
CCAAGATGCATTATGTAAAGGTACAATTCCCAATGAGAAATGTAATTGTGTTGTATACCTACAATGTACCAATAAAAGAATTTAATACAAAAAAAAGCTTCTGCACAGCAAACAATCAACAAAGTGAAAAGATAACATACAGAATGAAATAAAAACTTTGCCAGTTAAATTTTTTTTAAAAGAACTAAAGGTATAAATACAACATACCAAAACCTATGGACTATAGCAAAGGCAGTACTAAGATTCCATCTTACCCCAGTCCAATAGCTTTTATCAAGAATACAAAAAACAGCAAATGCTCACAGGGATCTGGCAACAAAGGAACACTTCTATGTTGTTGGTGTGAATGTAAACTAGTACAGCTACTATGGAAATCAGTGTGTAGATTCCTCAAAAAACTTAAAATTCCACTTGATTCACCTTTACGTCCTCTGGGTATATTCCTAAAGAATGAAAGACATTATACCATAGTGATACATGTATATCCATATTATAGCAGCTCAACTCATAATACTCAAGCTCTAAAAATAGCTTAGATGACCATAAACAGACAAATAGATAAAGAAAATGTGGTAATATTCACAATGGAATATTATTCAGCCATAAAGAAGAATGAGATCATGTCCTTCACAGGAAAATGGATGGAACTTGACAACATAATATTAAGTGAAGTAATTTGGACATATAAAGTTAAATATCACATGGTTTCTCTTATATGAGATACCCAAAATATAAATTAATTTAAAGAGTAAAATAAAGGAGAGATGGTAGAAAATAGGGAGACACATGCCTGGAAGGAAGAAGCAGATTGGGGAAAAAAGAAGAAGGGAGGAGAGGGAGATGAAGGAATCAAAAATGATCAAGACTATATTTATACGTTATATGCCAACTATATATATATGCCAACTTCCCAAAACAAATATAATTATGCACCTCTCTCTCTCTCTCTCTCTGTCTCACACACACACACACACACACACACAAAGACACACACAAAGAGGTCAATAAAAGTCAGGCAACAAGTTGGACATGCTTACTAGAGCAATCAATAGGTCATCAGGAAAGTAAAAAGGGAAATTAGAAAGTTTCTTAAAAGACATGAAGATTGGGCCGGGGATTTAGCTTGGTGGTGCCACCGCCTGCCCCACAAGTGCAAGGACCCAAGTTCAATTTCTGGTACCAAAAAAAAAAAAAACAGACATGAAGATAGAAATACAATATACCAACACCTATAGAATACAGCGAGGCAATACTAAGAGGGAAGCTCATAGCAATAAGTGCTTTCATAAAAGAAACAAATATTTCACCAATAAACAACCTAATGAGGACATCAAATAACTTAGAAAAATCAAGAACAATGCAACCCCCAAATAACTAGAAAATGGAAAAACAAAGATCAGAACAGAAACAGAGGCAATGGAGACATTTATATGTGAATATATATATATATATATATATGAAAAATGAAGATTTGTTTAAAGACAAGCAAAGATTGATAAAACTTTAGCTAGACTAAGAAAAAACAGACCGAAATAAATAAACAAAGGTGAAAAAAGAGATATTACAACTGATACCACAGTTTTACAAAGAATCACGAGGGTCTCTTATGAACAACTATATGATCATGAATTGGAAAACCTCGAAGAAATGGTTAAACTACTGGACATAAGGGTACCACAACTGAACCATGAAGAAATAGAAAATATGAAGAAACCAATAACACACAAGAATGAATGAACTTACCAAATTGAATGAACTTAGCAAAATTGAATCAGTATCAAAAAGTCTTCCAACAAAGAAAAGCCCAGGACTAGATGGCTTCACTGTGAAATCCTACCAAACATTTAAAGGATGCCAGTTCTTATTAAACAGTTCCAAAAACTGAAAGGGAGAGAACTCTTCCAAACCCATTCTACAAGACCAGCATTACTGTGATACAAAACAAAAAAGGAAAACTATAGACCAAGTTCCCTGATAGACACAGACACAGAAATTCTCAACAAATATCCAACCAAATTCAACAACACATCAAAAAGATCATTCACTATGATCGAGTGGGGTGTATCCAAGGGATGAAAGATCATTCAACGTACACAAATCAATATATAGCATTAACAGAATAATGGTGGATAAAATCACATCGTCCCAACAGATGCAGAAAAAAAAATTGATAATATTCAAGATTCCTTAATGGTAAAAACTTTGAACAAATTAGTTATACAAGGAAAGTTAACTCAACGTTATAAAACCTATGTATGAAAAATGAAAAACCCTCAGCCAACATCATATTGAAAGGAAAAAGGTGAAAGGATTTTCTTTAAGATCTGGTACAGGACAAATATATCTACTCTCACTGCTCCTATTCAGTATAGCTCTGGAAATACTAACTAGAGGAATTAGAGAACAGAAAGTAATAAAATGCATGTAGATAGAAAGAAGTCAAATCATCTGTTTGCACATGAGACAATTCTATATTCAGAAAAATGTAAGGACTCCACCAAAAGAACTAATGAATAAATTCAGAAAAGTTGTAGGATAGAAAATGAAAATATAAGGGCAGGGGATTTAGCTCAGCAGCGCAGGGCCTGCCTCCCAAGTGCAAGGTCCTGAGTTTGATCCCCAGTACTGCCAAAAAAAAAAAAAAAAAGAGGAAGAAAGAAAGAAAACATAAAAATCAGGAGCACTTTTGTACACCAATAATGAACTTGCTTAGGAAGAAATTATGAATGCAATACCAGTTTCAAAACAAAACAACAAAACCCTAGGAATAAATTTAACCAAGGAAATGAACAATCCCTACAAAAAAAATTTTTAGAAACTGATGACAGAAATTGAAGAAGACATACACAAATACACACAAAAATGGAAAGACACCCCCACATGCTCCTGTATAGGAAGAATATTGTTAAAATGTCTACATTAAAGTGATTTACAGATTCAGTGCAATCTCTATAAAAATACCTATGATGTTCTTCAAAGAACTACAATTTTTATGAAAGCAATATGACTCCAAGTAGCCAAAACAATCTTGAGCAAAAAGTGAAAAGCTATAGGAATCAAAGTTCTTGATATCAAGACATACTACAGAGCTAAAACTGCATGATACAGACCAATGGAACAGAATACAGATACCCAAAATAACTGATTTTTAAAAAATTTTTATTTTTGGTACCAGGGATCAAACTCAAGACCTTGCGCTTGCCAGGCAAGTGCGGCACCACTGAGCTATATCCCTGGCCTCAGAAATAACTGATTCTTCACAAAGATACCCAAAACATACATTGGAGAAAGGATAACCCAACTCTGCAATAAATGGTTCTGGAAAATCTGGGTATCCACATGTAGAAGATTGAAATTTGATCCCAACTCAAAATATATCAAAGATCTTATTCTAAGACTTGAAACTATGAAAATGCTGAAAGATAATATAGAAAAAAATAACACTTCAAGTATCAGTACCGGCAACGATTTCTTGTGATGATACCAAAACCACAGGCAATAAAAGCAAAAACAAAAAAATGGGATTATATCCAACTAAGAAGCTTCTGTATAGCAAAGGAATCAATACAGTGAAGAGACAACTTACAAAATTGGAAAAAAAAATCCAAAAACCATTCATGTGATGAAAGATTAATGTCCAATATATAAAAGAACTCAAAAAACTTGACAAAAATTCCACCTTCATTGGAAAAAATGGTGCTGGGAAAACTGGCATTCCACGTGCTAAAGATTAAAATTAAACCTATATCTCTCACCATGCACTAAATTTGAAATGGATCAAATATCTAAATATTAAAACAGAAACACTAAATCTACTGGAAGATAAAATAGGCAGAATTCTTGAAGAAAGTGGTGTAAGCAAAGACTTCATGAACAAAACCTAAATTGCACAGGACATATCACAAAGAATCAACAATTGGGATCTCATCTTGTTAAAAAGCATTTGCACAGCAAAAGAAACTACCAACACAGTGAAGAGACAACCCACAGAGTGAGAAAAAAATTTTGACAGCTGTTCTTCTGACAAAAGACTAGTATCTAGGATATACAAAGGACTGAAAAATATCAGACTCCCCAAATTTAAAGACCCAATCTAAAATTGGGCATCTGAAATGAATAGACACTTCCAGATGAAGAAGTGCAAATGGCAAATAAATATATGGAAAAATGTTTAATATCACTGGTCATTCAAGAGATATAAATTAAAACAATGTTGAGATTCCATCTCACTCCAGAAAGAATGGCTGTTATCAAGAAATCAACCAAAAACACATGCTGGCAGGGCTGCAGCAGGAAAAAAGGAAGCCTTCTCCACTGTTGGTGAGAGTGTAGACTGGTGCAACCACTGTGGAAATCAGTGTGGAGATTACTCAAAAAACTAAAACTAGAGGTTCCATTTGACCCAGGTATTTCCCTTCTTGTTATCTTTCTGAATTAAAAGCATCATACCACAGTGATACATGAACACCTGTGTTTATAGTGGCACAGTTTGTAATATCTATTTTTTGGAAACAGCCCAAATACCCATCAACCAATGAATGGATAAAGGTGTGATTTTTTTATACAATAGAGTACTACTCTGTCATAAAGAAGGATAAGCTTGAGACATTTCTACCTAAATGGATGCACCTTGAGACCATTCTCATAAGTGAAATAAACTGGACACGTGTGTTTAATACTGCATTGTTTCTCTGGTGTGAGAAACTGGAAGTATAAACAAGGACCAAAATGTGTAGGATATTGGGAAATGGGAAGAAAATGGTCAAATGAGAAGGGGAAAAACGGAGGGGGGAAGGAGAAAGGAAAGAAGGGACATGGAAAAATGTAAACAAAGCTTTTGTAAACAAGGAAGGGAAGAGGGGTTGAAGGGAAGGGAGGGGAATGGGAAAAAAAGAAGCAAGATATGCAGGTACAAATTGCCTGTGATGAATGTTATAATTGTGTACATCTAAAATGTACCAAAAAATTTTTTTATAAATCCAAATAATTTAATTAAAAATAGGCAAATGAACCGAATAGACATTTCTCTAAAGAAGAAATACAAATGACCAACAGTTCCATATCTGGAAAAAAAAAAAAATTATGGTGCTGTTGCCTGCCTTGCAAGCACAAGGTTCCGAGTCTGATCCCCAGTACCAAAAAAAAGAACAAAACCAAAAAGTGATTATGGGGAGAAGCATTTTTAAACAGCCACAGATACAACAGTGAATAAAACAAAACATTCTGTTATCAGAAAGATACATTCTAAGGGAGGGAGACGGAAAATTAAAGAAAAAAGAGGTGAGTGATAGGTCATACTTTAGACAGCAGCAGTCCAAAACAGAGTGGTCACATGGGGCCCAATTATGGACATACATACGCTCCTCGTTTGACAACCTACCCGTGCCAACTATTGTTCAGACTTATGATCCACCACTCAGATTTACAACCCATCTTTTTGTGGTACAATCTGCATATTTGTTTTTGTACAGTACACCTTGTTTATACAGTACTGTAAATTTTGGGGATTGTGTTGTACAGTACAGTACTGTAGTTTTAAGTTGTGATACATTACAGAACATGTAAGACTTATGCAAATAAAAACAAAATCATCAAGTTGGAGTGTCCTCTGACCATTTCTTTGTTCATAATATTATAGTGTATATACTATATACAATTTATTTAGCAGTGAATTCATTTAATGACAGCCATAGAAATGGAGGTCGGGTTAAATGGAGAATATCTGCATTCTGAAGAGCAAGCTGACAAGATTTACTAAACTATGAGACAGGTTTATGAAAAAAAGGGTCAAAGATGACCCTTCAATTCTAAAAAATCTGAAAAACCATGTAGTTATCATTTGTTAGTGGGAAAGTCGATGAAGCTTTTAGTTGTCTCTTGTGCTGTTTTAGACATTTTAGGTATGCAAGAGATGTCTTTAAAATATTCAAATGGAGGGAAGTAGGTTAGTAGAGAGGTGAATCTGAATTTTAGGGAAGAGGTTTTGATCAAATGTAAATGTGGGCATATAGATGACAAAAGGTCATGTGATTAGGTGACATCACTTAAGGAGTGGGTATAGAGGTTTGATGAGTAAGCATTGGGAACTTTGGATTAGAGACCGAGGGTAGGAAGAGATTCAGAACATGAGATGAAGGTAGTGAATGGCGATGGAGGTAGGAAGAAATCCCAAAACAGGAGGGCATGGAGGCCTGGTGAAGAAGGCTGTTGACGAGGCAGGACATCAACTGTGTTAAATGCCACTTGTGGGCCAAGTAGGATGACGATTGAGAAATGATTGCTAGCTTTAGTAACTGACCTTGGAAAGAGCAGTTTGGGCTGTGAAAGAAGATAAATTAGGCAGTATCTTTTTGGGCACAGATGGCAAAAGGGAATTTTGTTTTAAGGATAGTAAAAATTAATTCAGAATTTCTCAGCTAATGATCAAGGCTTACTATATCTACTTTGTGCACAGCATCTTACTACATCCATACAATTCCAACTGTACCTTGGAGCTGCAATCTTACCGAAGGTATGGAAGAGATAACAAAATAATAGAGCCAGAGTATTACTGTTACAATGGTTTTTTTTTTTAATTAAAACATTTTGTTTCACAGAGATGAAGCCTAAATTTGACTTTGAGTTAAAGTCATCATAAAGAGATACATGCAAAACCATGTTTACAGCAGCACAATTTATAATAGCTAAATCTTGGAAATGGCTTATGTGTCCATTGACAGATGAATGAAGAAAATGTGGTATTTATACACAATGGAGTACTACTCTAATAAAAAGAAAAACTTGAGACATTTGTAAGTAAATGGATGTACCTTTAGACCACACTATTAAGCGAAATAAGTCAGACTCACAAGCTTAAATATGGCATGGTTTCTCTTACATGAGAAGCTAAAAAGAAAACAAAGAGATAAAAAGGAAGTAGGGAGATTTTTTTTTCAAATGGGGATAGGCGAACAAGAGATAGGAGAGGAGGGAAAAGAGATGGGAAAAAATAATTGAAGAAAAAAAAATTAAAACAGACCTTTTGTAAATGCAAAAGGGACCAAGAGTTGAAAGGAGCAGGGAGGGGAAAAATAGGGGACAAAAAAAAAATTAAGATGTTATGTACATGTATCAACTCCCCACAATGAATGTAATCATTATTTATATGAGCTGCCCAAGTGAGCACAATGTAATCATTATGTAGAGCAAAAATGTACTAATAAAAAAATAAAAATAAAAAATAGGTTAGATTTAGGCAGATGAAGAATAGGAACAAAGGAACCAGAGGAAAGAATAGCATGGTACTGAGTGAACTGGAATTCATTAAGAAGAGACTGGTGATAATATGAAGAGGTCAAGAGCTTTGACCATCAGTTAAGAAGATCTTTCTATTGTCAATGGAGATTAAAATAATTAAGTAATCCAAATGAAGGTGGATTGATTGTGTCAACTTGAGTAAGAAATGCCCAGCTGGAATGGCTCAGCATAGTTCTGGGTGTGGAAGACCCACCCTAGGGAGGATTGTCACCAGAATGGTGTAAAAGGGAAATGAAGGAGCTCCAGTCTTTGCTTTCACCTTGGATGTCATCTCCTGGCTTCCAGCAGGGACCCTTCTGCCTCCTGACACAGACTCACATGGGACACTACACTGAGCTCCAGGCCTTTGAGTGGATCCTTCCCATCCCCAGTGTGCTCTTCCATACCTAACTCTGTGGGTAGCCATTGTGAGTCAATGTCATAAATTCTTACATATTTGTATATCTTACATTAAACCTCTTTAGTAAGCACTGACTGAAACAATCCATTTGTGATAGTTGAATTTTTTTTAAAGAACTTGTATTTTTGCAAAAACCAATTTTTAAAACAACTTTCACTATTAGAAAACCCCCTGAAATGTGTTCTAGATATCAGTGATGTAAAAGTGAATACAAATAATTGAATTAAAAATTATAATTATCTTTAAGCATGAAGATTTTGCCTACAGGTGATAGAAAACTTCTAGGAAACCATGAATTTCCTTTCAAAATGTTAATCTAGCTTATTTTTCTTCTCCAGAATGGTATTTTTAAAACTATGTTTTAAACAAGAAATAAGATTGAAATAAATCATTTCTAATTTGTTAGTATGTTTATAATCTCAATTTGTTTGAAAAACAGCCCCTTGTTAATCCTACTTTATGGATCTACCTTTAAGAAAAATTTTTCATTTCTAACTCCTATTACATAGACACTAGAAAGAACTTTATTAAAAGAAAGAAATACAGCTTCAAAGTGCTCTTCAAAAATGAGTGTTTTAAGTTTTCATTTGTCTTCAAAACTACCCTAATATAACCAAACTTAATACTTACAACTTTTGCAATATTTATCAATATTGGGGCCAGGGGTTTAGCTGAGTGGTTCCGCCACCTACCTTGCAAAGGCAAGGACCCAAGTTCAATTCCCAGTATCAAAAAAAAAAACAAAAATAATAATTATCAATATCAACTCTTCGGTAGCTACTCAAGTTACTTTTTTTTTCCCAACAAGGGAAGTTATAACTTTTTAAAGTTGAAATTGGCAGCACACTAGCAATTTAAGATTATTCAACATAAAAACCCCAATTTGGTTTCCCCAATATTTGCTAAACTGATAAATGTCCAAATCTAAAGAGAAGGGCATTCTCCTCTAAACGGCAAACTTTCTGGATACAATGGCCTTCATTTAGTATCTAATAAATGAGGCTCTGGACTAGATCATGTAGTATCTGTCTATCTACCCATCCACCTTTATTGTTAACAATCTAATAAGAAAATATGAGTTAGCTCAGAGGCACAATAAATGGTTTCAGGTGTGGATGGGGTTTGTGCTGCTTCTGTTGGTGACCCACAAATTTGGGAAGAGTTGGCACAGGAAAGAGGGAAGGATCTGGGTAGATGTGAGTCAAGCAAGTACTTTTTGGAGCCAGATGGTTGATTTCTGAATGTGATTCTATTACAGAAAATCTGAGTTTAGAGAACTTCTGTGCTTTTATCTCAAATTTACTGAATCTAAATATTCCGTTTAACATCTTAAATAATTATAAAATTGAGTAAAGGAACTGGTCAGTATTTAAGTCAATGAAGGAAAAAATCAACATATTTACTACGCATATTGTTATTGTGGCAACTTCCACAGTAACCTCTTACTCATAAAGAGTACCAGGTATTTTAATTATCATGTATTTTAACTATATATAGTTATATCTAAAAAGTTTTGCATATTAAATGAGAACATGTGATGAAGAAATAGGGCTTACCAGTTAAATTTTAGGCTGGGGTTTAAATAGTAGAGAAAAATTTGCATATTCACTTTGGCATCACTCTGGAAGATGTTAAGTGGTTTCAAAACAGAGATGCTGGTCATCTTTCTCAACTGTTTCATCAAGAAGAATCTTTATCAGGGGATAAAATTCACGAGCTAAATTACTCTAATCACTGGCAAGAATAATGTGATCACAGTAGTTGGAAGTTTTTGATTTATAACTATACTAGTCTCTACTTATAAGACTGCAGTCTATGAGGCAGGGCCATGAATCATTACAATTGTCTACCTGGGAAATGTCAAAAGATTAAGTAAGGGCAGACAAAGAGAAGAAAGGAAAGAACACACATTTCTGGACAGGACACATTCCTCAACTAATGGAAATATGTCAGTAGTGCATCAATCCGGTGCTACAGAAATAACAATTAAAATTTTTAAATCTTCAAGTAAAATGACAAACCATAATGCTTAAAATTCATGAGTAGAAGGCAGATTATCCATAGAAGCACTGATTATTAAATTATTCCTCATTCAGCTATAACTTAGTGATCTACCCTTATATATTTACTGAGAGTTTAGAAAGGCAAATTTAAGAAAATAAATTATAAATTTAAACCCATCACTAATGGACCCAGATTAAAAAACACACACACACACATTGTTTAACTGACACTTTGCCAATACAAAAATAAGCATCCACAGAATGTTTATTTACTGTTTAAATTATTCCATATTTTTACATACTGTGAACAGAATATATAGTTTACCCCACACACAGAAGCAAATAAGTGCAATCTTTCAAACATTAAAAATCATAATCAAATCTGTACAACAGATAAATAAATGTATGCTCTAACAGTTAGCTTATAAAAAAAAAACACGTACTGACCAAAGTCACCAGTTTACTTAAAACTCTACATTTCAATCATAACAACTTGACTCTTAACTACACTGCACATGTTTAGACTGATAAATACTTTTTAAAAATAGGAGGGGATAATACCAAAATAGCTATAAAGAGCTTTCCAAACATTGGAAATAATATACAAAAATTAATTAGGGGGGCATTTTACATGGATCCACAGGGTGACCAGCATCATACTGGTACACCTTATGGAAAACAACAGAAGAATGTTTGGATTGGAAAGAAAATTTGGCCTTTTTATAAAAAGAAACAATAACATAAACTATGACAAAACCCTGTCATGGAGCCTTAAAACAACTCTGCAAGAGAAAAAGTGAACAAAGATTTAGGCTTATATTCCTGAAAAACAACAGTTAGGACAAAAATCATGTCAGGAAACATAACGTCTGAATATGAATACATATAAATTAAAGGCATGTTGTTTATCATTCCACATCATTGCACATATGATAAGAAATACTGTATATCATTCTTGAGTAAAAAAGTTTTCAGTGAAGTAGGAAGTTCCACAATGAATATAGGTGCAGACAGTCTTATTACCACAAATTTAGCAAATATC
The DNA here is from genome assembly GCF_000247695.1 of Heterocephalus glaber. The sequence continues at coordinate 1,325,200 of NW_004624813.1, read as the reverse complement.
AAAACACTCAGTGCTGTCACTAAGCTGACTAAATTATTATCTATACTCTTTACTGGAAAAGTAATCATTTCCCTGCCTTCATATGTTAACTTAAAATCATTTATAAATGATAATATAGATCCAGTAGAAAAGACTTTTCACATGCAATCCTATATGATGCACTCTGGTTCATCTTTTTTTTAAAAGTATTTCACAATGGATATGTACATTTCCAATATATACAACAAAACATGTTCGACAGACATCACTAAACTGTTCTCTTGCCACACATTTATATTTATACAAACATTTATATCTCCAGATAGATGCTTTTTTTTTTCCTCCAGGCAAACACAAAGTAAGCCTGAAAAGTTTAAGTTTTTTTGGTAGGATTGTAGTAACCTAATGTCTTGATTTATCTTGAATGGATGATAAGATGAGTAGTCCACAAAAAAATACAGCTATGCATGCCAACCTTTTCAAGAGAGATGAGTTATCTTTAGGGATAAAAATCTGTGCAAGATCATTAGTGATCTGAGAAATTTCATGTGCCACACAGACAAAGATGAAAGTGCTGACAATGATGTTGAGCATTGGGTTTCCAGGTATGAGCACCAAGATACCCCTTGTGTCTGCTGCCAGCCATATGTGATATTGGCAAATAAATAGCTAGGAGAAAACATATTTAAAGTTAGATATATTCAGAGGGTCTATGACTAAATCACATTTTTCCTAATTTAAATATGTGACAGCACAATAACATTTTCCAAAAATATCTGATTTTGTCTCACTATTGGCCCTGGAAAATACACTGCAGAATTTCCTCCTCAGAACTCCTACCTTTATATAATCGCTCCTAAAAATGAAACCAAAGAAAATTTAAAAAGTTGACTCATGAACTCAAAGAAAAATTCGGTTTCCCTGTTTTAAAAGACAACTTAATTTCATATTCTAAACTGTACCTGTTATGATTATAATATGAATTCTACTGTTTTAAAACATTCTGTTTCAAATACTAAAGCTCAGATTACACAGAATATACTTCAAAGTCTAACATTTAAATTGATTTTGTAGATAAATTTTACATTATATATCTCACACAAAAGGTAATGAGTTTAAATATCTTCCTACAATTTCTAGTTATAATAAAGGTGAATTTTATAATGGTAAACTTCAAAAATCTGAATTCTAGGAATCCAGTTTTTAATTATGGACGTGGATAACAAATCAGAATCCCCTAGCTTCATTTAATTTATATCTGGTCTAATATTTTTCTCTCCTGATTTCAGCATCTTGGTTGTGCTCAAAAGTTTCAGACAATGTAAAGAATGTTTTGAAAGTCTTCTATATCTAGTCACACATGTAGCTATGTTAAGATAAGGCACAACATCAATGTACTGACCTCTAATGAAATTCTTCCAAACCAAGCAAAAAATGAACTGTAAACTGAACGTGCATATCCAGGGATGTTTCTTATTAGGATGAAGGCTAAAATCTAAGGAAAAACCAGGAAGGTGAATGTCATTAATACATTTATTAAAAAGCATTTTGTGTGAAGCTTTAAGTGGTAACTTTATGTTCTTGAATTTGACACCTATAGAATTTTTAACACAAAGTATTGGCAAGTTTGTTGTTGTTGTTCAAAGTCTAACCAAATGAGGTATGTCAACAGATGTCTATACACTGCATACCAATGAAGACTTGAGGTAATACAGGCTGAATGTTTTATGTATAAAGGAGAAAATACAAGCCTCCTTGAGCCTCTGTGTATCATTTATGAGGCAAAATTTCATAAAATCCTATGGTACAATTTTGCTCCTATGCAAAGCATTTGTTTAGTCAGCAGTTACCCATCTCCCCACCTACTTCAAAATCATCTTCCACTGACAGTCACGCTAGTGTGGGAAATGGCATGGCTGTGAATGCCTGCATGTTTGCTCGGCATGGCTTGGCAGATGATGTCTCGCACTGCATTTTCTCTCTGGGAATTTTTACCCCCCAAGAAGAATTTCTAGCTTTCGCCCTTCTAGCCTTCGCCTTTCTTCCCTATCCTTTTGTATCCAGTGGATGAATCTTGCATTTTCTAAACTTCGAATTCCTAATCTCATATCCACTATCTAGTGTTACTAAGAAAAGAACTCTCTTTAGAACCCGCAATCCTCACAAAGAAGCAAGGAATTGTAAGGGAAAAAGTTGCCATGTTTACAACTCTCTTTCAAAAAATTTTGCTTATAAAAGGATTGGAAAATCTATCTATAATTCAGAGAAAAATCTATATTCAGTAATCACCCTGGACCCCTGTCAAAGGATTAGGAAGTCTCTGGGATACATAAAAGGTAAGGAAGTAAGATGTGTAGGAAAAGGGAACCAAAGTGAACTACTTGGATATATTCAACTCAGTGATTTAATGGGCAGCTATTTAACAATAAGAGTGAAATATGGTCAGGGGTAAGGGTATAGCCCACAGTATTTGTAGTGACTAGGATGCTCTAAACTTTTTTTTTTTTGTCGATACTGGGGATCAAACTCGGGACCTTGCGCTTGTGAGGCAGGTGCCAGAACCACTGAGCTAAATCCCCAGCCCAAGGATGCTCTAAACTCTTACAATGTGGGACAAACATCACTGAAAAGCAGCAGCAGTTGATAAAACAGTGCATTCTTCAATTTAAGCTCCCAGTTCATTCTTTTACTCTGTGATGGTGAAGTGACAGCTCTCACAAAAGAACTACCTATGGGTATAGGAGTGTGTATGGGCTAGAATGGGGAAGGTAAGAGATATGCCCCAGGAGCGCTTCTGCTAGTGGTATGCACGTGCAGCCACCCTCACCCTTTGCTCTGTTCATGTTCTTATGTATTTGTGAACTGTGAGTTCAAATGTTTCCCTCCATCTGGTGACTCACAGAAATGGTATCTGATATGATGTGCAAAAGGTTACTGGTAAGCACTACTGTTGTCTATAGAACTCATGAAAATCTATATGAGTACAATATAAAGCCTACAAATTTTACTGCAAATTGTGTTTGGAGAATCTGTCACTTGCTTGGGTGCTACTGAGCACTGCAGAGAAGTTTCAAAACAATGAACTAGTCTCTTCACTGAAAAGAATTCAAGGCTAGAAGAAGGCCTTCTAACTCTCACTGCTCCTCCTGGCTGGGCTACGTATCTCTCAGGCTTTTAACTTAGACACCATTACCTCCAATAACCCAACTCTGATAATAAAGAGAGGAAGAACTGCCATGTATTTCCTAAGCAATCTGTACTTAACCATTCTTACACTAAAAAAACAAAAAAAAATTCTTATACTAAACATAGCTCTGCCGAATGTAATATGATTGGAGTCATCCCACTTCCGCCCATCAGTCATCACACAGTTCCCTGGGTCTACAGACCACGAATGTACCATACCTGTCGACTCCACTACCTACATTCCTTTTCTTCTTTTGTTGTGGTTTTTTTTGGGGGGGACAGCATCTTGCTATGTAGTTCAGGCCAGTCTTGAACTCACTATGTAGCCCAGACTCCCCTGAAACTTGCAGGGATCCTTATGCCTCAGCCTCTGGAGTGCTGAGATTATAGGTGTGCACCACCATGCCCAGCTGGGGCCTATGTTCTTGATGCCCACTGTGTCTTTATGCTTCCATTCTTGGTTTAATTTTCTCAGGGAAATCCTTTCTGACCCCTGGCGACTTCCCTTTCAGCTTATATTCTTGTGAAGCACTGCACACTTCTACTCATTATTATATGGTTATTATATAATTACTATCTGTGAGAGAAGGTAGGGTAGGAACTACACCTGATCTGGCTCTCACTATGCCATCTTCCTTGATGCAAAATCTAACATAGAGTATCAAAAATTCTTTAAATGAATAAAAAAAAAAAATTTAAATGAATGAATATTTGTCTATATCTCTATTAGACTTACATACTTCTTGAGGACAAGAGCTGTATCTTAACACTGAGCTTCTTCTACCTGGCATAGTACATAACACATAATAGATAATAACTATAATTAAATAAAGAAATACGTTTAAATAAATATTAAAAATTAAATATGCAAAGTGAATTAGCATTTTCTTTTTTTCTGTACATAAAATTTGGTGTATTGAAATTAGTAAACTTAATGAGACAATCAAGGCATAGACAAATTAGAAGTGACTAATATAACAAATGTGAGCAAAAATAACACTAATTACAGTACAATTAATGGAACACAAATCCAGGTAACAGCCAGATTGAAAAGGTGATTATTAAAAATGGCAGTAACTGTAAAACTACTGGAGAGAGGAGTAACTATGTTTTGTATATTCCACAAACTCCACAGTGTAATCTAGTGTCTGACTGAGAAAATCTGGTAAAATTGTCTTAGTATATTTATTTTAGTGAATGAATATTATTAAGTTAAAAAGGCATCTTTTCCCCAGGGTATCTATTAACTCTGAACCCATGCAATTAATTTCTCTCTGACTTTAACAAAATAATGTAGCACTTAGGTACAAAGATGCAGTCCAACAGCCTAGCACTGGAAGCCAAGATGGAGAAGACCTCCATGGCCACTGTGACCTTCCCCTTGGTGCTGTGGTACACAGGGAGAAAGGTGACCCCCACACTGCAGAACACCAGCATGATGAAGGTCAGAACTTGGCTTCACTGAATGTATTGGGCAGATCCTGGCTAGGAAGGCAATTAACATTTTCTAAGTCACAAATACTGAGCTAGATCATTTCCAAACATTTAACACGATAATCTTTTGAGAGAGATTTTACTATCCCCTATGACTACAGAGGCTTAGAAAGATTAAGTAACTTGCCTACATTTTCTCGAGTTTGAATTTAAAGCTATCTCTAAAGACTTTGTTCTCTTAGAACCAGGCTTGGTGGCGCAGGCCTGTAATCCCAGCACTCTGGAGGCAGGAGGATTTCTGTGATTTCAAGTCCAGCCTGGGCTACATAGCAGGACTCTGCTTCAAAAAGATCCCCCATCCCAAAAAAGACTATATTCTTATCAAAAATTAAGAACAATTTCTCCAAAATTACCTGTACCACAGAAACAGAAGGGTGCAATTCATTGCACTCTGCTTTGTTCTTACAACTGCTAGCCCAGATGGAATAGGTCTAAAACAAAAAGAGGATAGGTCAGCTCACAAAACCAGTTAAGCCTAAATGGGCATAACATTCACAAGTTTTCTTTATGTACAACATTATACCAGTAGTTGATGATGCCATATAAAAAGCATCAGTATATAGTACAAGTTTGTCCTCACGTGTTTTGGATGCTTAACTGCCCAAACATAAGGGAACAGAGAGAGAGAGGGGAAGAGGATTTGTTCTTTTCTGAAAATAGTAATCATGAGGAGGTGATGGCTCTATCAAACACCTTCCCATGGATTTTTTTTCCCAAATTGCTAACTTTTAAAATTCTTATTTCACTTGATTTTTCAGTTTTTCTTCATATTTACCCTCCCTATGCATTTTCTTTAGAATTTATGTCAAATTATGGGCTGAGGATATGGTCCCATGGTGGAGCACTGCCTAGTACAAGTAGACTCTGGGTTTGAGTGCCAGTACCACAAAACAAACAAGTAAACAAACAAAATGTAAAAAGAAAAAAAAAAAAGAGAAGAACTTATGTCTAATTAGAAAAAGGTAAAAAAAATAAGAAGCAAAGACTTATTTATTAAAAGTGATTGCTTACATTCCTATATCTTAAAGTTAACTTCCATATCACTTAAGATTTTTGAAAATTAGGTTATATTTCAAAACTTACCAAGAAAGAAACTACTGAAATAAACAACAGAAAGTTTGAAATTTTGTTTGAAAAAAGAGGTTCACCCTTTCCTTCAGAAAGTACTTGGCGTTTCTGTAAAGTCAGATAAATGAAAGCAAACAGCATGCCATGGAAGACTACCTGAAAAAAAGAGAGGAAATTTATTTTAAACAGTTACTTTCCAAATACTAGCAAAAATATGTTCTTAATGAGGACTGAATTAATAAAAGTAAGTAGGTTAAAAGCTTAAAGGTTCAGAGTTCTTACAAAGAACTTAAACTTCTAGAGCACAATTTCAAACAATGAAATAAAGCTTAATGACCATTAGAAACCATCAGTAGCAAACAAGAAAACATCTCCCCCAAAATATGAGATAAAGCTGGTTCATTTTGAGCAGTCTCAGCAGCAAGTAAAGTAAAAAAAAACTATTTTATTTTGTTTTATTTTAATTTTATTTTATGTTTTGATGTTGGGAATTGAAGTGAGGGCCTTGTGTATGCTAACTACACATTTTTCCACTGAGCTACTCTCCCATCCCCAACAACTTAAAAATAAGAAACTCTCCTAAAGACATGATAACATTTAAATATACCCCAAAATGATAGATTTTATACTGATCCTTTCAGTAAAAAACAATACCACTAACCAAATCATATTTTTAAAAAGGAACATACATATACAAGAGTGAAAAAAAAATAGAACAGGAAGCACATGAACTTTCCTTAACAAGGACATAAATACAGATAAATACAGATGTCATGTAAATTACCACTGCCATAGATTGAATGTTTGTATTCCTCCAAAACTCATTTATTGAAATCTAATTCTCAATGTGATAGTTTTGAAGATGGAGGCTTTGAGAAGTGATATGGTCATGAGGATAGACACAGATTTTATGAATGGGATTACTGGCCTTTTCTATAAGAGAGACCCCAAAGAGTTCCCTGGGCCCCTCTACCATGTGAGGACATAGCAAGAACACAGTATCTATGAACCAGAAAATAGGCCCTCACAGACTCCATCTCTTCCAGCACCTTCAGCTTGGACTTCCAAGCCTCTGGAATTGTGAGAAATACATTTTTATTGTTTTTTGTTGTTTATGAGCTACCTTGTCTATGGTATTCTGCTATACAGTACCCCAAATAGACTAAGACGAGCATATCATAGTAGATTGCTCTAATGAGACTAGCAAAGATTTCTTTTATTCATTGCTTACACTGGAAGGTGAATAGGTACTGGAAACTAGGCACGTGACAGAACAGGCACTAAGAAAGCCGTTGTTGAAAGAGAGATGAATCAGAGGAAAAGAAGATGGGAAACAGTGAAGTAGCTGTTATTTATTTAGTGTGTATTATTTTCCAAATGCTGTACTAAATAGAACTTTTACATTTTCTCAGACAATTGATTCTTAACCATCTTTCAAGATTAAGTTCATAACATACTGTTTCTTCTTTGTATTCTTCTACCACTGAATCCACACTGCATAGTTTAGTGCCCCATTCTAAATACTAATCTGAGTTTTAAGCTACTAGATTGTTAGGGTTAGAAGCCTAGTGGTATATCTTCTTTCTCTAATATATACTTCATGACTCTAACATCTAGGACACATATTGGGGCTCATTAAAGGCTGTTCTGAATGGATAAAACATATCACTTATAAATTAAAACTGTACAACATTTTTATAATGTTTTCCTGCTGATATACAAATACATGCGTGGGGAGGGAGTAGACTGTTTTAACTTACTAAATCAACATGTTTCTTTATTGTAAAACAAAATAAAAGTAGACTTAGAAATCTCCAAGTCATTTTCTAGTAGCATAATTTAAAATGGCAAAATATCACAAAGTAAATACATACATAACGGTCTAACCTCCATCTGAACCACCATTCATATACATTCCCTTTCAGTTCAAAACACTTGGACAATGGCCAAAGAGAAAAGATCTTCTCAAATGCACCCTGAGAAAAGGAATCCAGAAAAATTAAAATAATATGAGTCAATACGTGCTTTGCAATTCTATTACAAATTGAAGTTTTCTAAAGTTAAGGTTATGTAAGTCATTCACAATTTGTAAATGCTATTAATTTCATTTAAAATGTGTCTACATTTAAATTTCTTTTTAAAATAAATTTATTTTACCAATAGGCAATAATTTTTTAAACTGTGCACTTCACATAAAAGCTACTGAGACTGCAAAATTTTTTAAAACCTAGTAAATGGAAAATTATTCCACATAAAATTTAAAATCTAGTATACAGAACAGCTGATAATTACTAATCAACAAATACAAATACTTCAGCTAATATCCTAGAGAGTAATTGTTAAGGTTAAAATACAGTTTTTCTTTTTCTAAATGTCTGTAACAATCTCTAATTAACTATTGCAGTTAAATGAGCCCCCTTGAATTAATCACCTTAATCAACCATACGCAAGTGCCATTACTAGCCTTAGAAACAAAGTTTATAATTTTACTCTGGTGAAGTTAGTGAATGGTACCCTTTTATTAATCTGACAGCCTGGAAAATCTGGGAATGAAAGGGCAGAAGTCTTGAGTTCATTCCTGCACATTAATGAAGTCTTTCAAAGAAGAAAACAAAAACTTCAATTTCCAGATGAAAGAATGACGACAAACTCTATTATTAAAGAAACAACGTATAAAAAAGTAACATCGTGGTTTTTAAAATAGTTATTAAAAACCAAACAAAAATAGTAAAAAGTCTCCTCTTGACCACAGAATTTAAAATGCACATAGCAAATTAAAATAGACATCAAAATCTATGCCCTAGAAAATGAAGAATGATTCTTACCAAGAGTTGCAATCTAAACTACTTTGGAATATGTGCACATATATATCTCAGTATGAATATAGACATAATATGTGTAATAAATATGATCCTGTAGATGTTACATGCAGTATATCTATGACATATATATGTCATTTTACAATTCAAAATTTTATTTCTAATTAAAGATGTATTTTTATGTGATATATAAGCTTGTTTTTACTGAGCATTCATTTTTGAAGTGAGATTTTTTTTTTTTTTTTTTTGATACTGGGGATCAAACTTGGGACCTTGCGCTTGCGAGGCAGGTGGCAGAACCACTGAGCTAAATTCCTGGCCCATGAATATTCATTTTTGAAAGGAGAGTGGGTTGGCCTGGACTCTGCACTCTTCTTGTCCAGTGGGCAACACTGACCCAAAGCTGGGGAAATCTTATTCCTTTTATTAACTTTCTGCTCAGCTTTCTCTTCTTTTCCTCAGAAGTGCTTACAGAGTGTTGGGAAATTTTAGTGAACAGCTATAAAGTATTTGTTGCTGTTACCTCTTTATACGTGTACCTGGTATTTTCTTATTATTTTACTTATGCCCAACTAAAAAAATCCTGAATGTCATGCAGAAATGTTTTCAATACTTCTAAGTTTGCATATAAGTAAGCCAGACTATAAAAAAGCCTTCCCAAAACAGCTTTACAGAATTACACATACACATAAAAATACCTATAGGGCATTTACACCTGAGATAGCCATGTAACAAAACAGTGTTGCAAATGCGAGAAACTGTACAGCATGTTAACACTATCGGCCAGGGATGGCGAACCTTTTAGAGCTCTCAATGATAACAAATAGCCCGCTGCAGCACACGTGCCATAGGTTCACCACCACTGCTATGGGCATTCAAATGAAAATATTTTGTCATAAATATGCTGCTTAAAAATATGTCTGCCTAATAGATTTACCAGCAGGTATCAGATTGTAACCTTGCTAAAATAACAGAAATTCTCAACCATCAGACTAGGGGAATAAAAGGTGAGGGGTAGGAAAATGACACAAAATTTTATTAAATTAAACATATGACACACATACAAACCTCTCTGCAGCTAAGTTGGTTTTACTATCTGCCAAAATTTTTCTTTCTAAAGTCATAAAAACATCAAATAACAGTTTGATGCAATGAATAATGCACAAAGTTGCAAATTCTGTCAAGAGAATTCTGATCTCCATTTAAGAGTAGTGTCTTATAAGAGGCATTCAATAAATGTTTGATTGATCAAAGTCAAACAAAATGGATCTTAAACAATTGCCAGAGGAAGAGCTTTAAATTGCTTTTACAACAAAAACAGTGGTAACAAAAGTAGATAGGTCTCAAAAGAACTACACTGGATAGTCAGCTACCAAGTGACACTTTCATTATATTCATTTTTAAAATGAAGCTAAAAAAACCCCTGACTCTTCTCACATACTTTAATAGATTTGAACTTTAAAATATTACAAAATATAAATGGAAAAGACCGTACAAACCTGAGAATATGCCAAAAAACATATGCATAACAGCAAAAAGGCTAGTTTCAATAGTAAGCCCAAATGCCAGAAACAATTTCCTAAGAGAGAAAATACTTAGTTTACTATCAATATAAATTTATTTAAGAAAACACAGTAAATACTCTCTAACATTTTTTACACACTGAACAGTTCTTAAATAATTTAAGGTTTCTTACAGGGATACACAAAATATACAGGTAGTATAAATTACAGATGGGCCAAAAGGAATAAAAAGCAGAGGATTCTTGCTAGGAATGAGGCTACAACATATAATTGATACCCTACATACTTGCTGCACAGGTACTATAAATATGTTTAAAAATATCTCTTAGGTTTATTTATACCTATTCATTACGGAACGTTATAACAAAATATAGAATAACCTGTTCAGTGCAATGCTAAAACTCATGTGTAACCTAGGCAATTTGTTAATTTGTTTTAAAGTTTCAAGAAGACAGTTTAAATTTTCTAATAGATGAGATTTAACTATAGGACATCTTAACATATGCATATTTTAAATTATGTGCTCAAAATTTGTGCATTTTGATTATTTGATTAATATGCTAGGATTGTGTACCGAGATTCTACTACAGAGGCTTCCACAGACATAGAACCCTGATAGAGGATAGATCTCAACTCTTTCCTGAAAAGTTATTTGATATAATAGTGGAAGCCAAAGGGAAAATATTTTTGATATACAATACTTAGTTGAAAGCTAGGTACATTCTTAAAACTAAAAAATGTTTTTACAAAAAAAGGGAAGATTTCATTTAAATGATATGACCTTGAGGAAAAAAAGCATTAATAAATAAAGGACTGTAGCATTAATATAAGACTGCAACCTTTCTCTGAACATGGTAGTGGGGTATGGAAACTTTGAAAATAACAACCCTTTGGCCACTTGGGTTCCTTATACAAAACAGGTTAATAATAAAAAACTGCTTAAAGAGTTGTCTAGAGACAAATTAATGTTTTAAAACTTGGACATAAAAGGCTGTTCTGCAAATGAATGTTCAGTAAAAAGCCACATATATATATAAGAAATCAAATATAACAGAACTGCCAATATTGAAGCAGGACACAGGGGTCTGAAACTTCATTTGGCTTTCTTTTCTCTCTTCCAACTACATCCACCTCTGGCTCTGTACAAGACAGAAAAATTGTTGAAGATTGAAAATTGTTTCAATTAGTAAAAATGTGAAATTGTTTTGAAAAATTTAAATTTTAAAAAAGAAAAACACATAAAATAAATATAAACTAGTATTCTGCAATGTTATAATGTATTATTTCCTGCCATGAAAGACTTAGCTATAACATTTTGAAATATACCTAAGAACAAAATTCAAAACGTCAAAACTACACAAATTGAAAACTACATAAATTGAAACTGCCTACATCTCTTAATAAAAACCTTTAGCAGCAAAAAAAATTAATACATTGAAAGAATATGTTTATTAACATTAGTAAGATAGTATATTTACCGTTTGCTTTTTTTTGGATTATCTGTGGCCACAATGCTAAAGTAACATATATGACCATAAACCATACAGTGACCAAGGGGACAAAGTAATAGAACTGATAAGGCCGATCCATTACTATACATAACACCACTACTAGGAAATTGAGACGAAATAAGACCTATTAAAAAGGAGAAGAAAATGGTTTTCATTTCAGGTTTTACGAAAAGCAAACAGATTTTCTCTGAGAGTATTAACATTTAAGACTCAAAAAATGACTACAAGTATATTTTACTAATCTCTAAAGTTATATTTGTCCTAGAATCACTGTAAAGAGCTAAATATAAAATATTTATGCATCACAATATTAACTAAATCCCAGCAAAGTACCATTCTGAGCTGTCCTCTAGCTATAACTACCATACTGTTAAATGTAAGAGAAAAAATTGTAAACCTCCATCCTAAGGCCACAGTTTATAAGCAGACATTAGGTTACCCCCAAGAAAGAGTATCTGATGTTCATTTACACCACTGACATTAAACCGAGAGTTGCCATAGATACCAAAATAATATTGTTCAAAAACATCTGTGGGACCTTTGTAACAGTTACTTCAGATATCAGTTTGAAGCCATTCTAAGAACACAAAATATGAGCAGATTTACATTAGGGCTGTGCTGTGACCTTGGGGAAATTACTTAACTTCTCTGACCTCAGTTTCCTCATACGTAAAGGAAGATAACTCAGAGATAAATAAAGTGTTTAGAACTGCTTAACACAACATAGAAAGTTAACAAATATTAATCCTCAGGGAGAATAAAGTAAAATATTATAACAATCCCAAGTAACTGTACATTTCTACAACACTAAAGTGAATCACTAAAGTGTTCCTTGTGCATCAGTACTTTAACAATATATGCACCTAAATTATATTTCCCTCCCATCACTAATAAATTACGTATCTCAGTTTACTAAACACAGAAATACAATTTTGAAGTGCTAGTTCATCAATTCAAATTATTCATGGTTTCATAATGGCCAAATTTAGGTTTGGCAGAGGCATGTTGGATTGCAAGAAAAATGAAATAATGGTATATATTCCTACCTGACATACTCTATGAATTCCAAAGTCTCCCTTGATCCAAAAGTATGAGAAATGTCCATACCCTGTCTGAAACAGATATGCAGCAACCAGAACTCTAACGTGCATGTACACAGGCAAAAACTGTTGACAAAAATAAATAGGTTAAATACATAATAGCATAAACTATATCTTTAATACCATAACAAATACATCAATTGTCATTTTCATTTGGTATTAGCTCAGTGAAAAGATTTATTCTCAAAAGTTGGGCATCCTGTAATCCTTGTAATCTTAGAACACTGTCATTCCACCTGTCCACCAATGACTGATTGTTTAGGTGGATATTTACCATCTCCATTAACATATCCGGTATACTGCTTTTTAATGTGATCCTTAAAAGGCTCGTCAGTGCATTAATCCAGCATTAACACTGTTCATGGATGTAGTCACTTTAGGTTAATGTATCTTTCCCATTTAAGTTTTTGCAGGATACAAGAATCAAGCAAACACCTTAAATAGCCCCTCCCCCGCCCCCAAACTTGAACTCACACCCAGATGCTGCAGCCTTGAGCTACATACCCACTCTGTCCCGCTGGCTGGCCATTTGTTCATTCATTCATTCATTCATTCATAATTCTGAGACAACGTCTAAGTAGCTAACTTGCCGAGGCTGGGCTTGGATTTGTGATCCTCCGGTCTCAGACTCTCAAATAGCTGGTTAAATAAGATTTTATAAGCCTTTGACTGTATGCATCTTTAGCACGCATGTTGGAACATCTTTCTTTTTTGAGGGACAATATTTATGCTGGGAGAAAACAAAACCCTGAACTTGTAATAGGTCATAAATTTTGCCAAACAGCCTCTATCTAATCAAACCTACAGATTCTCTATCTCTTACAGTGGTCCTTCATGTGCTTCCTTGCCAATTATCTTTTGTTTACCAGTTCATGCAGCCCCAAAAGGTTCTTTCTCTGTGTTTATTCAAATCCTATTGTCCTTCATAGCCCAGTTCAAAACCCCAATTTTACTATCAGATGAAAGTAATTTCTCCTTTCTCTCTTCTTATAGCATCAAAAATCTATATTTCAAATGTATAGTTTTTTATTACCTTTCATTATACTTTTTTTATAAATGTCTTTTCTCACTATTTTCAGTGAATATGTAACATTAGAATCACAGAGATGAAGGTGGGAAATGTAGTACTGAAATCTCAGAACTTAAAGGAACTCTGTCTTCATGCATGAATGAAATCTAAAATATCCCTTTCCTGAATTTGTCAAATCACTTTTTTTTTTTTTTTGGCACCAGGGATTGAACCCGGGTCCTTGTGTTTGCACAGCAGGCGGCAAAACCACTGAGCTAAATCCCCGGCCCTGTCAAATCACTTTTTAACAGCAGAAGATACAGATTCCCAACAAAATGCACTCCATTATCAGATAGTCATTAACTGCTAAAGTTCTTTTTCATGAAAAGTTGAAATCTAACCATATGTAAAAGCTACCAACCTCAACTCTCCGGAACAGTACTAATAGAAATAAAATGTGAGGGCCGGGGATTTAGCTCAGTGGTTTCGCCGCCTGCTGCACAAGCGCAAGGACCTGAGTTTGATCCCCGGTACCAAAAAAAAAAAAGAAATAAAATGTGAGTCATAAAGGTAACATCATATGTGGCTATCAGAGCATTTAAAAATTAAAAGAAACAGAGGAAACAAATTTTATTACATATATTTTATTTATCTCAATATATCTAGACTATCATTTCAACAGTTAAATAGATGTTTTACATTCTTTTTAATATGAAGGTTTTTTAAACTTAGAATGAATTTATTAGAATTAATCATACTAAACCTGGGGTATTTCACTTATACAGCATCTCTCGGTTCTAACTAGCTATACTTCAAATGCTCAAAAGCCAAATGTAGCAACTGGCTACTACAGTGGAGAGTCTAGCTCCACATTCACATGCTGGAATTAAATCATTCTCAAATCTCTCTAGTAGTTCTACAAGTATCTGAAAACAGGTGTCCCGCCTATGTTAACCATTCCCAATTACTTTAATCACTCTCCATAAAACATGCTTACAAGTCCCTTTGAGATTAGGGCTTGGATTACAAAGCTGGGTTGATTATTAAATTGAAACAGTAAATACAATTCACTTAAACTGAATTAAATAGTATCACAATTTTCAAATTCCCGCCAATGCTGTTCTATTAAATGTTACGTACTATCATCTCTAACTTTTAGTATTGAGGTATTTTAAATCAACAGAAAAGTTGTACAATAAATAACTATATACCATGCTGAAAATGTATAGTGTATTGTAGAACATAAGACAACACTCTACATATGTCACTCGGAATCTCCTAGGAAGACAAGATAGTTTCTGACATGACTAAATTATCATTATTATGCCCAAGCAGTTTAACACGAATATGGTAGTATTTACTCTATAATCCATAAATTTCTATTATCCTCGTAATATCCTTTATTTTTTTGATCTAGGAATGTTTAATCAAAGATCACATATTGCACTTAGTTGTCATCTCTTCTGTCTCTTTTAACCCAAACTAGTTTTCTTTTTCCTTTCATTAGATTTATAATAAAGTTTTCATATTAAAATATATTTTGAATTCTAACTTCATTTATTTGGTAAATAGGCTGACTTCTAGTTCTATTCATTTTCTAGTCCCCCAAATTTTCCTTCACAGCCTTTCATTCAGGTCTCTTCATAAAATTTTCAAAATAAAAAGCAAAACTAAACTAAAAACAACTAATAACTACAATGGAACACAAAATCATCTTCTGTATATACTAAACTTGTTGCTCTATCCTAAATTCACAGCACTTTAACTGTATTTTATATACATTCTAAAAGAATCTTTATATTTATAATTGAAATCTGCCAGGCCATCTTGGTTATTTTAATAATTCTCTGGAATTTCTGATATAGTTGCTCTTTTAGCATAAAAACATGGTACAACTAAAAGCTTGAAATATATTATTCAAATCATTAAGATTAGGTAATGGTTGGTAAAATCTCTCAACTATCGAAAAATCATGTTCCAAATATGTTATAACCTATACTAATCATATTTTGCCAATATAGAGACAGGTAATTTTTATCCACAAAATCCTGTATAACACAACAGGGATATGTTAATCATTACAAATGATCTGTTAATGAAAAGTATGTTCTTGTAGAACAAGGATTTTCAAAAAATTGTACATTAGAATGTATTGAAATGTAGACTAAGAAGATATATTAGGCTAGGTGTGGTGGCACACTAATTCCAGCACTTTGGAGCCAGAGGCAGAGGATCACTGCCAATTCAAGGCCAGTCTGGGCTACATAGTGAGTTTAAGGCCAGTTTGAACTACATAGGAAGATCTTGTCTTTAAAAAAAAAAAAAAAAGAAGAAGCTATATTATAATGTTAGGTTAAAAAAATTAGAATGCTAGGTTGGTAAATGACTAAAATAGAACACTAAATTGGCTTCACTGTTTTATGATCTGAATCCTTTCTGGAATCATTGCATTGAATAACCTAATATATCATTGTTTTTCTACCTAATTTTTAAAATAGTAGTATCACCCTTTAATATGTCAGTAATTACTTAGGGCTCTAAATGGCATTTTCTTAAAGTAAAAGTTTTTTCCCCGAAAATTGAATCAGTCTTTATTCATGTTCAGCAATATTTCTAGGATTCAATATTCATCTTTATTTACTTCCAAAGAATCTCTAAAACTATTCTACAAATTCTGAGGCTTCTAAATTACGTGTTACTACCTCCATCGCCCTTTTCGAACCTTACTGTCTTAGCTCAACCATAACTACTCAAAGTAGCACCCCTTCAGCTGAGATTTCACTGCTGCCACAAATACACATATCACTGCCATTAGTTCCAGAAAAAATTACACATTACACCTTTGTCTTCTGCCTTTGAAACAAACTATCTGTAAAATCCCTAACAACTTTTGAAAATAAGAGATAATGAAGAATAGTATTGTTTACAAAATTGCAGAGATAACAGGAAAAACCCAGTAATACATGATTTATCTTCTTAATTGATACTATGGAATTTTCAAAATACTCTTTTCTGGGCACTCCTCTCTTATCTGAGTTTATCACTGATTCCAAAACAGTTTATAGATGTGTGTTTTATATAAGCAAATAAAGCAATAGAACAGTTTGGTTGCTTCCAAATTATGAATCTCCTAACTTTTAAAAACCTATTTTACAGAAGTTTTACCTATAGGGCCAGGGATTTAGCTCAATGGCACTGTGCCTCCCTTGCAAGTGCAAGGTCCTAAGTTCGATCCCCAGACCAAAAAAAAAAAAAGTTTTACCTCTAATATAGCTAAAAATTACATCTCAGAATGAATGCATTTTTTTCTAATTCTGCCATACCCATGATAGCCACAGATCATGAAAGTCCTGCCTTTTAAGACACGTAAGGAGAAGAAAAACAGACTAGGTACAGAAGGTACTGGGTGACCAAAAACAGATTCCTCTGCAGCACAGAGGAAGAAATAGCAAGTGCTGCACACACCTCATGATCCACGACAGTCAGTCTGTACCTAGATTTTTCTCAACACAGGGGCAAGATAGTTCTAAGTTTTTGTTTTATTTTGTTTTTTGGTACCGGGGATTGAACTCAGGACCTTGTGCTTGCGAGGCAGGCGCAGTGCCACTGAGCTAAATCCCCAGCCCAGTTCTGTTTTTTAAACTTTAAAAATATAAAAATAATTGATTAAACTTCCTAAAGTATAGTGAAGGGTAAAATATAAAATATAATAATCTAATTTGATTTCTTTTAATAACCTGTCTATTCTAAATCATTCTAAATCTACAAAGTTTCTGGTAACTGTAAATTAGCTGTTCAACAAGATGACATTAAATAACACCTTTAGATATCAGCTAGTTCTACTATATTATCATTAAGTAAATACAAATCAATTATTGACATCTTTTTAAAAGTAATTTCAATTTGTTTTAAAATGACAGAGTCTCAAAGGGTTGAGAAGTCAGAAAGATTGGGTGGGAAATAAGAAGAGTCTCTAATTAGTAGAGAATATAAAATTTTAAAAAAGCCAGTGCCCATAAAAAAAATTAAAGTGGCATTATTTCCTATTTTTTCTGAATTTAAATTTATAATACTCACTGTACTTGCTCCAGAGATGTGATAAATTAAAATCACAAGTTGCATCCAACCTTTCCATTCATCTGTTTGTTCTCTATTTAACACTTTAGTCTGCATAAAGGAACCAGAATCTGTTTTAAAGTTCATCAACTATTTGAACAGCACATATTAAGTATGTTAAAATTTTTCTTAGAATATATAAATATATAAAGCTAATGCTTCTGTCAAAGAAATCCTGGTGGTAAGGGGAGACAGTTAAAAGTTGTCACTTTAAAAGATACAATAAAACAATTTTAAATATAGCACACATTTGAAAAACAACTATAAACTAAATGGATTTTTAATATTTAAGTTGATATTTATGGTTTTATATTAAATATCATTTAAACTATGACAGATTTGAGTACATTTCTAAAAATGACATTCTATAATTTTCCTTGACAAAATTTTACACTTTCAGAGTTTAAAACGATCTTATATTTCTCTTACACTTTATCGACAGAAAAGACTCGTGTTAAAGTTCATTTTCCCTAGCATACTCTCACTGGAGATGAAGAACTGATTAATCATCCTCTTATGAGAGTTATTTTTACAATAGAATTAATCTGAATAACTCATACCATGAAAACAATTTATACAAATATACTGAGCAATGACAGCAATTCTATTTTAGGAAATTCAGAATACTAAAAGTGGTAGTCACATCACTGTGTAAGTTCTAATTTGTATGTTTATGTCTGCTAAATATTTAAATATAAAATATGTTTGTGAATACACATATAATGAGTTTTATTTTATAAAAGATAATAAATAGTATATAATACTTGAAGATCACTATAAAATCAAGAGTGCTTTCACTTTCTCCATCCTTAAAAGTTATGAGATCTTTTCCACAGGTAAAACTTTCCAACTTTTCAACAACTTTTTCACTCAACCCTTTATATTTCCTCCAGTTTCAATAAAAAGTAACTGTTGGGGCTGGGGATTTAGCTCAGTGGTTTTGCTGTCTGCTGAGCAAGTGCAAGGACCCGAGTTCGATCCCCAGTACCAAAAACGTTAACTGTTAAGAAGCTACTAAGTGGGCCAGGGATTTAGCTCAGTGGTGCCACCACCTGCCTCGCAAGCGCAAGGTCCCGAGTTTGATCCCTGGTACCAAAAAAAAACCAAACAAACAAAAAAAAGCTACTAAGTGAAGTGTAATTATAAGTTTCCTCCATCTTTGTCTATTTAGTCTATTTATATGGTTGTATATTCTGGCACAAATGATACTTTTTTAACTTAGACTCTGTAATGAGACAAAAAGGATAACATGAATTAAAAAGGAAATGATTCTTACCTCTTTAGTATTTTCATTGTAAAATACTCCCAAAACCAAGATGTAGATAATTGGAATAAAGAAAGATGAATGTGTATAAAATTTGTTTTCCTTCATAAACAGATTTGCACGGTCACACATATAGAAATACGCCATAATCAGGCCAAGTTTGCAGAAAGACTGTAAAAGTATTTCTAATGGAGACAAGGAGATATTGATAATATTTTTCTTTTCCTCTCCACTTTCCAAATCACTACATGGCTTATTCTTCCGATGAGGATTACGATGAATTATATAAAAAATTATATATCCAATAATAGAGAAAGTGAAAAAACAAGCAGCTAGCTTCTGTATGAGAGTAAGAGGAGGCCGAGGTTGACAACAGGAACCATCTATGGGCTTCAAAATCTTATTGCAATACACGTTCATAAGAATCATTGCACTCTGCGAACAAATCAAGTTATTTGGTTATTATCTTTCACTGATGTATTTCACATTCGATTTTCTCCTGTGAATTTGCTGAGTTTTTGACACTGAAACCAAAATGCTTTTGTACTTCTTGCAAAGATTTCCCAAACGCTCATCAAAATATGGTATTCTTTCAATCTATAATAGCTAGTTCAGGGTGTTTTAAAGTTCTAGGGCTATCATCTATAATAAACTCATTTTTATAAGGTGACCCAATAAACAATACTACTACTACTTGGAATGCACTCTGATATGGTTCTGTTCTTTAAGGAAAACAAAACAAAGCAAAACAAAACAAAAAATGAAAGGAAACGAATCAAAATAGGATTTTATGGCAGCTAATGGATTATGTCCATTGGTTAAAAAAGAAAAAATTGACATATCAAGGACATCTCTCTCAAAAGAGAACATACCAGGATACTTTAGATATAGTCTCAATCTTCAGATGTGATCAAAGAATGTATAATAACTTCTATTACAAAATTATTAACTCTTAGCTAACAATATTTTTGCTATGCATTTCATTTAGGTTATAGCTTATACAGACCATGTAGGATTGTACAGTTTTAAGATTTCTAAAGCTAAATAAAATTTGGAATCTTCAACATGATTTGACTTTAATAAAATTGTTCTAAGCAAGCTGTCAAGATTCTGTCTAGTTGAAGTTTCAAACTCTAGTTCTGATGGCCACTAGGTACTCAAGTATTCCAATGTTTAGAAAAATCTCATCCTTTTAGCTCTGAGATGTCAGGAAATTCTGTGTCTGGAACTCTTGCAGATCTTTGCCTACAAATTCCACCACAAGGTTCTTAACCAAATTCCAAGAAATCCATAAAGCCCCTAACATGAATTCATGGAGGACCATGTGTACACGTGAATATGTGATTTTTCTGCAGGAAGGTAACAGAATCACTTTTTTTTTTTTTTAAATCACATACCCAAACACAACCTTTTTTTTTTTTAATCACATACCCAAAGGGCTTATCTGACCATCAAAAAAGTTAAGAGCCCTTGCCAAAGATTAAAACTAGCCCTGTATCTCTCACCATGCACTAAACTAAAATCAAAATGGATTAAAGATCTAAATATTAAAATAGAAACTCTGAACCAGTTGGAACAGAGGTTAGGTAGAACCCTTGAAGACATTGGTGTAGGAAAAGATTTTATGAACAAAACCTCAGTTGCCCATGAACTAGCACAAACCATCAACAAGTGGGATCTCTTCTTATTAAAAAGCTTCTGCACAGCAAGAGAAACCACCAGCAGTGTGAAGAGACAACCCACAACGTGGGAAAAAATCTTCAACTGCTCTTCCTCAGACAAAGGTCTACTATCTCGAATCTATAAAGAACTTAAAAAGATCAGACCTCCCAAATTTAAAGACCCAATCTGAAAATGGGCATCTGAAATGAACAGACATTTCTCAGACAAAGAAGTAGAAATAGCAAAGAAATACATGAAAAAATGTTCAACATCACTGGTCATTCGAGAGATGCAAATGAAAACAATGCTGAGATTCCACTTCACTCCAGAAAGAATGGCTGCTATCATGAAATCAACCAATAACAAATGCTGGTGGGGCTCTGGGGAAAGAGGAACCCTGCTCCACTGCTGGTGGGAGTGTAGACTGGTACAACCACTGTGGAAATCAGTATGGAGATACCTCAAAGAACCAAGACTGGAAGTCCCATTTGACCCCGCTATTCCACTGCTGGGGATCTTCCCCAAAGAATTAAAAGAATCATACCACAGTGATAGATGTGCGCCCATGTTCATAGCAGCACAGTTTGTGATAGCTAAAACTTGGAAACAGCCCAAGTGCCCATCAACTGGAGACTGGATCAAGAAAATGTGTTTTTTTTATAAACTGGAGTACTACTCAGCCATAAAAAATGAGAAATTAGAGACATTCATAGCTAAGTGGATGCACATTGAGGCGATACTCTTAAGTGAAATAAATAGGACACACATGTATAGATACTGAATAGTTTCTCCGGTGTGAAAAACTGAAAGTGTAAATGGGGACTAAAATGTATGACAGGCAATGTGAAATAGGAAGAAAAGGGGCAAAGGGGAAGGAAGTGGGAGGGCTAGGGGAAAGGATAGAAGGGAATGGGATTAATATGAGAAAATGGAAAAATAGGAACAAAATCTTTGTAAATAGGGAGGACTGGAGGGGTTGAAGGGAGGGCTGGGCAAGGGTGAAAAATAAGAACCAAGAGAGACTATGTAAAGGTGCAAATTTCCAATGATGAATGTCATTATATTGTATACCTAAAATGTACCAATGATTAGAATGAATAATCGATAATGTAAAATAGGAAGAAAAGGTCCAAAGGGGTAGGAGTAGTGGGAGGGGCAGGGGAAAGAAAGAAGGGAAAGGATAAATGCTGAGAAATGGAAAAAATGGAAATAAAGTCTTTGTAAATAGGGAAGGGTGGAGGGGGTGAAGGGAGGGCTAGGAATGGGGAAAAAATAAGAACCAAGATGCACTATGTAAAGGTACAATTCCCAGTGAGAAATGTAATTGTGTTGTATACCTACAATGTACCAATAAAAGAATTTAATAAAAAAAAAAGAAGAAAAAAAAAAGTTAAGAGCCATTACTTACAAGAAAAAAACAACAAAACACCAAACCAACCATAATCTGTTCTACTGTATGGGAAAATTTATAATTATGCAAGTCTCTTTTACACATAATTCTTTTCCATCAGCCAACATGAATTTGTTCAGTATCTACTCCATGCCTTAAATAATGCAGAGCTATAAGGAAATAAAAAATCACTTCATATACTAAAAAATCTGCGGTTCACTAAAGTTTAATCTTTTTGGGGGGACAGTCAGTACTGGGGATTAAACCTAGAAGCATCTGCATTGACCTACACCCCCAGCCCTTTTGTCATTTTGAGCCAAAGTCTCACTAAGTTGCTAAATTGCCTAGGCAGGGCTCAAATTTGCAATCCTCTTGCCTCAGCTTCCCAGAGTGCTGGGATTACAGGCATGTTTCACCACATTCAATCAAAATTTAATATTGTAAATTTAAAGCAAAGAGAATATAAAGCAGTTTTCAAACATGAGTTTGCAAAAGACTTATGTTTCTTATGAAAGAAGATAGATTAATAGTGGCTAGTCCTCACTAAATGAAGTTTCATTTCCCATCTTCTCTTTTTTCTCTTAAAGTATACCAAACTCTCACTTTTATGCTCAGCTAGATAACAGAAAATAAAATTATTTCCAGATGATGTATCCTTAGACAGAATAACTATGAGTGACTATAATCATGTTGTATGACTTAAGAATTCTTACAGTTTCTCTGCTTGATTCAGGAAGATGTAAGCCATCCAAAGATTCCATGATGGTTTCTTGAGCAATTAATTTGGAAACACTGAACATCTTAACATTTGACTTAGAATTTCTGGTGCTACTATTCAAAATACTGACTGCAGCTTCATTGTAAGCATCTATCTTCTCATTAGTGATCATTTTCCTATTTTCACTTAATAGATCTTCATAAACAGGATCTGTACATGAAACACATTTTTTAAAATATATTTTTAAAACTTCTATTTGTAAGAATTGTGATCATGTAAATTAGTTGATCAATATTTTATATTTTCTTCTCTTTTTTTGTACCAGGGATCAAACTCGGGACCTTGAGCTTGAGGCAGGCAGCAGAACCACTGAGCTAAACCCCCAGCCCTCATATTTTGTTCCTGAAGTTCAGATAATACCATGCATCCCAAAATTAATTTTTATGTAAGTATGGCCAAGGTTTATAATAGATTTCTTATATTCAATTTTTGAGTTAATCTATCTCCCTCAAATTTAAAGAACTTGTATCCCTTCTCTATGTATATAGTTCTGGGGAAACACTTTTACAGCAAGTCTTAAGAGTTTAAGATTTTTAATACCAGTAACAAGAAATTAAAACTGAATTATGAAAGATTGCTTTATGAAGAATAGCAGTTAATCATTTTTTCTATCAATGCTTAATTTTATAAACTTCATTCACACAATTTGAAGACAGTAAGGACTAACGTCTATTCTTTTATTACATATTAGAAATAATTTAATTTTTTTCTCATTTTAGTAAGAAAAGGGTTAAAATGAATCTATAAATAAAACAGGGATTTTGGAACAGATTATGATCTCATTTTCTTATTCTTTTCACCTTGACATTCAATTGGAAATAATCATAAGAGTTTCTCACAACCAGAATTGCTAAAATATCCGAGGCATTTCATATTGTGTTAGGCATTAAATAATAGCATTCAGTAAATTCCTGAAATGAACTGACCTAATGCTTATATTCTGTTAAAAAATTTTCATTACCAATCAAAAACTAGGTGGTGTGAATTTAAATATATTCTGTCAATTTGAAAGTATATTTCCAGAATGATTCTAATATCATCAAATAGGCTTATTATTTCTCTCTATATACAATATTTTAAAAAATTTTTTAAAAATCAGATGTATCTCTTTGTAACATTTTTGTGCCATTCTGCTTGCTGAGGTTCCTTGGAAGATCTTATTTATTTATATTTTCCTGTTCCTTAAAATAAAAAAGGAGGACACAAATAACTCATTTAATCTTGCAAACCTTATTCCAAAAGTTATACTCATAAAGCAGTAATTTTGCTTCTTGAAAAGAAGATAATAAAACTCATGCCTTCAAATATATACAAAATGACATTTTTTCATTATTCATTCCTTACCTTGTAAGACCCAATAAACATCACTAGTCTTTGCCAATTTTTCTAGAAGTGGTGCTATGGAAGTAATATTCATTTTATACTGAGAAAGTGCTTCATTGCTACCATTGTGAATCTTGATGGACCACTAAGAGTAGAAAGTAAGCATTAATTCAGTGTTTATTACAGAAAAATTAAAATATATAATTTATCTATTGTAATAAAGGTTATTTTAAGATAATTCCTGTTTTAATTAATATTAGAATAAAATTTCATCAAATTATTTCATGAACTATATAAAAGCAACTGCAAAAAGCTACAATCAACTTAGACTTCCAAGGTTAGCAATCAAGAAGAATACTATAAAACTAGATATAAAGTGAAATTTAAAACAAAGTTTACTAAGTTCACTCAGATCTGTTGTAATTCATCAGTCTAATTATAACAGACACAGGAATTATATATAAATACAATCAAGAATTCTATTTAACAAAAATTAACTTTTTCTTTTCACGTCCTTTAGCGTGAAACAGAAATCACAGTATAGGATAACAAATAAGAACTTACTGTGGCAGCTCCTGCTACAATCACATGGGGCTTTGTGGCAGAATCCTAAAGGAAGAAAAACCTTTATAATCATGCTATATTCAGTTCAGCGACTGAATACAAGTAACGTAATTTACTTTTTTCCCCCTTAAAATGCAAGTTCTTTCATCTAAATCATTTTAAATTCCCAGAATTCATTACGGGACTCTTGTCATTACAACATAGACATCCAATGCTTAAACTCTTACATGGCTGCATGATTATACAGTATGATACAGGACTTGTATGTTTAATTCTTTGGTGTCATTACAAAACACAAAAAAGCACTACTGAAATCTAACATGACCTAACATTATTCTGAATGCTAAGTAAATTGCTTAAAGTTCTAGTGTATTATGTCAGTCAATTAAGAGGTAATCATGGAAGCCCACAGGGTACAGCAGATGCAAGTGTTAAATAAATCACAAAGTCAATGCCCTATGGAAACATACTCTTTTGGGAAAGCTAAATCTAACATGTATTTAACAAAATAAACTGATAATTACTAAAGACTGCATGCAGGGAAAAAAAAAAAAGGAGAAATACTCAGCAGCTACAAGTTACATTATTTCTAGTTATCTTACTAGTATAAAACATACATGTGCGTATACGGCATAACAATCACATAGTACTTAGTAGTTTACTAAGCATTTCTCTTAATTTACCTCATTTTAATAAAAATTGTTACTAGACTGTAAAGTACACAGAAAGATATTGAATACATTTTACAATACAATGATACAGACTTGGAATAATTAACAGGATACTGATGAGGCCTGGCAGATATAGTCAGAACTTCACTTTCCTAACTTTTGAATTCAAGGCACTTCATATCACATCAAAAATATCAAAAAACAAATATTATAATAATGTGCCCAAGAAAAATCCGACCCATATAAAAAATAAAAATGACCATTATTATTTTCTCATTATAAAGGTAATATATGTTCAGTGTAGAATACCATCAAAAGAGAAAAAAATAATAAAATAAACCTATTTTCCTTCAGAGATGTGTCCATTTCCAGAACAGTATGGTTCATTTTACATCATTAAAGAATTCAATGAAACAGATTCTGTTTTTTAAAGTTTGTCTTCATGCTTAGGTAGCTGCCTCTCTTACTCTTCATAGTGGTCAATATTTGTTTTTGTTTTTTTTGGTACCGGCAATCGAACCCGGGACCTCGCGCTCCCACAATAGGAAGCCATAACCACTGAGCTAAATCCCCAGCCCTGTAGTGGTCAATATTAGTTACACAGATTCCACTTGTCCCCTCTTCAGCATCAAGTCTAATTCACATACTTCAAAGAAAAAGAAATTTACATGACATGCGTGCTCCTGCCTTCCTGTCTCCATTCTTACAATCACATCTATATATCCACCTACCCTATGTTCCTCTGACAAGACAGTAAAGAAATGTGTCCCTGTCCCTCTCAACGAGGATCCTCTTACTCTTGTGTCTTGATTCCCTCCCTTTCCACTTGTGGAACTGCGACTCACAAGTCACCTCTGACTCTCAGAGTGACAATCATATCCTCCTTTTTTACTCCCCTTTCTTCCCTCTCCTGAACCATGCTAAGTCACCTCCATCCTCTCTGGGTTTCCTTCAACCCTGATTTACTTTCAGTTTCACTCCTCACATCCATCACCAACAGAGAGAGCCTCCTGTCCTCAGTGTGCCAATTTCTTTTCACTCATGTAGGCCTCATGCTATCACATACTGGATTTGGACTTCATCATTCATCAGAGCCCATTAATGAACTCAGGACTGCCAAGTCCTACACCTTCATGCTGCTTCAGTTTAGTTCCTAAAGTGGCAGTACTGACTATCCAACTTATAAGATTCTCTCTTCCCCTGTACAGTAAAGTCCATCCTCTCTTGCTTTTCTCTCTATCCCTCTTACCCCCACTTCTCAGAATCCGCTTGATAATTCCATCAGCTACAAACTCTTCCTTTTTAGTCTCTCATTCTCTACCTACAATTTCTTCCATTCAAATAACTTCTTGATAATTGTATCACCTACAAACTCTTTTTAGTCTCTGCATTCTCTACCTACAATTTCTTCCACTCAAATAACTTCTAACATCACCTCAATTTTTATTTTTAGAAAATACACTCTAGAGTATGTAGAAAAGAAAAGATGCACAGATAGGTGGATAAAATTAATCCCCCCAAATATGGCTTAGAATATCATTCCTCCTCTAGTATGTTTACCTCATCTCTTATCAACTCTCCCCAAAATTAAGTACATGAAAAGTATAACCAAAACCAAACACAAATAAAAGCACTTTGTACTTCACTACCAAACACATTAAAACTGCTGAGGATTTCTTGAATAGGTTATCCCTATCTTACCTGTTGTCTACACGTTTGTTTTATGAAAATTTGAACACATTTTCTCAGTGACACAAAATTATAAATAGTGGCTAGGTTCCCATGTGATCCTACAAAAACCTATTTATTGTATGATATGGTGCAGACCTACACATTTACTGTGAAAAGAGGCAAAAAAATAAAACAACAAAACTGTTGCAAACAATGGGTCAAATAAAGTCAACAAAACTATTTTATCTATCCCAAATGCAAATACCTTTAGGAAAAATACAAGTTTGATTAAGACTGACAAAAAGCTTTGTGGAGACCACAGAAGAGATTGTAACATGGAACTTAGGAGAACTTAATGATTTTCTGAGGTTTAACAGCATGTTTGCCCTTATAGCTAATTTATCTCCAAGCATTATAAGCTAAAACATACTACTCTTATCTTCTGGCTCATAAATATAACAATAAAAGAAAAGAGAGGATTAAAAACAAAATCAAAGAAATTTCCCTTAAGTGTCTGAACATAAATATGAGAAGGATAAAGTGGAAAAATGCTCAAGAGGATGTAAATTGTGCTAGACAGATTACCTGGGTTTGAATTGAGGTGTAACAGTAACAGAAAATTTTAAATCTGGAAAGTCTGTTACAAGCATAATCTGCTTTACGGTTGAGATGGTGATAACAGGGCAGAGACAAATGGCTTGTACTTACTCTTCCTAGTGAGGTGCTAGAATCAGTCTAGAAGCAGGTGGACATTAGTATAACAGGGTGAGATAGGTGAGCAAAAGAAAGCAAAACAATGGTTGCTCATGAGCTTTTTAAATTTAGTTTCTCAAAGAAAGATCAGTATTTTCAAATACTGACCTCAGTCCACATTTTGATACACTGTTTCATAGAACCATTAACTTCTGGGTGCCACAGAAAATCCTAAAAGAGAGATTTTTTTAAAGTAAAAAACATTCTTATTCCACTATTCAAAATAAACATTAATATTCTCCTATAGATTACTTACTTAAAAGTGAAATAACACTTTGTCTAAGACATCTCCAATCTCACTTTGGCAAAAGTCTCACAATAGTCCTCCTTGTGTCCATTTTTGCCCTTTTATACTCTCCACATTTTAGCCATAGTAATCTTTCAAAAATTTAAATCTGATCCTGCCACATCCCTGTTTAAAAATCCAAGGACTCTGAACGGCTCTCAAAATAAAATCCTCAAATCCTTAAAACTGCTGAAGAGTAGAGAATGTGGCCACACCTGTACCTTCTGTCTGTCCTCCTCCTACTTTCCCCTTGCTCTCTCTTCGGCTCTTGCAAAGTTCCATGTGCACCCTAGTGTCTAGCACTTTGCATGTAGTGTTCCTTCAGCCCGTAATGTTCTACCTCTTCCACTAAGGTCGGCCAGTCCTACCTGTCCCTGAAGCTTTGGCTAAAACATTACTTCTTCAAGGAGGAAAACTACTTCTAATTCTTTACTCTGTACACTCCTACTGCCCCACTTTTTTGTTTCTACGCTTTCTATCCTCTTGTATGTGAGTGTAGGGAACTATAATGACCACAAACTCCATTAGGTCAAGTACATTTTTATCTTGACCCTCACTGAATTCTCACTGATTGGGAATTCAGAAAATTTACATATATTATTTTATAGACATTAATCCTGAACACATATTGGTATCTTTTTTCCTGGATAAAAATTTGGGAAATCAAACTTCCTATTTTATTACATAAAATAACTTACATAAACATTTATTCCACTATCTTATTATCTGTACATACTCTTAAGTGTATACTAAAGTCTGTTTAGTATGTACAAAGCATTAGCTCAACTACAAATAAATTTACAAATGAATATAACTTCAACATTATAACATTTAGTTTACTAGGACATGAACTTACCACTTTGACTGATGCAATCTTGTCTTCAAAAGGAATGTTTTCATGCTACCATAAAAAAAGGAGATAATAGAGAAACTATAGATTGAACTTTTATAAGTAAGTCTCCCTTTGGTTGCTTTTGTTGATTTTTATTCCCCACATCCCAATTACCTATACATACAATCTGAAAAGAAAAAAAACTAAAAGAAAAAAATGAAAAGAAATTGTTTATATGTGATGTTCAACATCAAAAATAAAGCTTGAACTACAAACAAACACATACATGAACATACCTATATAAATTATCTTCTACCAAGCTCGCCATGGTTCCAATTCAGTCCTAGGATTACTACCTATGGCAGAGATAGACTGCTTCCCTACATTTTCTGGGTTTCTTCCACATAAGTAGGGTTATACAACTAGTCCTAGACAACACAAAATGGCTAGATGTGATGTGGGTTACTTCAAGCCTGAATTTTCCAGGGCAATTCTCTAGTTTCTAGCTCACCTAACACAAGAGACTGAAAGAGCTGAATGTTACAAAGTACACTAGAAAATGGTACAAATTCTGATTGTGGGAATCCCTGAATGGCTCTGAAGCAAAGCCTCTTGCCAACCCATCTAGAACATGTAGCACTAAGTGAGAAATTAATTCTGCTTCGTTTAGATAGTTTGTTGTGGCAGAAATATCTCATCCAGCTTACCAGCACACTAGTATTGGCCCTGACTGAGCAGGAATGGATATTATAACTCTAGGTTATAGTAGGTTACACTCTGAAGTCAGTAGGTGAATAGTCTCGTAGAAAAAGTTAAAATTTGGAGACCATAAGTGTTCCATGTAAAAACTCGAAATCCTTTCAAAGTTAGAAATCCTGGGTATGGCAGGAGTATCAATAAGAAGCTAATTGTGTTTCTAAAACTAAGGTTAAAATGTTTTCTTTAATTTAATCAGATAGGTAATATTTACATTTAAATCTCAATGAAATCAAATTTGCTTTTTTTATCAATAGGCTAACTTTCTGGATTCTTGCTGGTTCTCCTAAAGCAACATTTCCTAAAAGGAATCTTGGGACCATTTACTTAAGGGTGTATGTTTTGTCATCTGAAGTTTCCTTGATCAAGTAAGTGTGGGAAATTCTGAGTCAAACAATATGATGGAGGTGTTCCTGCTTTCCCATCCCCTCTCTTTAAAATTTGTCCTCTGAGAAATAGTAGACTATATCATAAACTTTATATTTTTACTCCTTTGCACAGTTTAGTTTAACCCTCATTTCCTTTATTATTTTAACATAATGTCTGATATATACAAAAATTCACATACACAAACTTCATAAAGCACAGTAAAAAGTAAGTAAACACTTACAAATCCATGATACAAATCAGAGCACAAAGGACACACTAATTACCTACGTGGTCCTCTCCCTGCCTTAACTCCTGGCTTCATCCAAAATATACTCCACTATCTTGAATTTTGTTTATACTTTGCTTGTTTTTTTCTTACATAGTTTTGATGCATGTATGTGTTCTTAAACAATGTATCATTTAGTGTTGACTTTCTTCCCAACTGTTAATATTGAAAAATTTCAAGCTTACAGTGAAGTGGTCAAATTAACATCTAAAACCCTTTACCAACTGTTAACATTTTGTATATTACCTTAGTCTTTCTTTTTCTCTATACTTTTTCTCTTTTCCTGAATTATGTAAAAGTGCATAGCAGATACCCTAACATTTCACCCTTAAACAGTTAAACATCTATCTCCTAAGAATATAGGCATTCTCCTGAACACTATAATCCCATGTATGAAATTAGACATGTATATTTTATCTCATTTAATATATAGCCCATATTTAAATTTCCCCAGTTTTCCAATAATATCTCTATAGTTATTATAATTTACAATCCAATTAAAATCAGATATTACACTTAGTTGTCAAGTTTCTTCAGTCTCATTTAATCTAAAACACTCTTTGTTCAATTTATTACTGTCAAATATATTTATTATTTTTATAGAGTCTATATCAGTTGATATAATACACCACAATCTAGATTGTCAATAGTTACCTTCTTGTATCTGTCCCTTAGTATAGGAGTGTCTCTAATAATAGTTCCACAGGCTATACTAAATGTTCACCTTCACATGATACATTTTAAAAATGGTTCAGAACTCCATATGTTGGCATAAAGATAATTAACTTTTAACAGCTTTATTAAGTATTAGAACTAATGTCTGCATGCATGTTCGTCTTATAATCTGCTATCTTACGAAAATCTATTACGTCTAGAAAGTTTTCTATAGATTCTTTGGGCTTTTCTATATAGATAATTGTACCAAATGGACTGCTCAATTTTCATCCATCTATCTATCTATCTATCTATCTATCTATCTTTTTTTTTTGAGACAGGGTCTCACTATGTAGCCCAGGCTGGCCTCAAACTCACAACAATCCTTCTGCCTCAGCCTGCAGAGTGCTGGAATTACAGGCATGAGCCACTGTACCCGGCCTAGCTATGTCTTTTTAAAAGCAATTTGAAAATCTGTGCTTAGCTTTTGCATTTATTTTTATTATAAATAAGTTTCTACCATCTTATTTTTCTATTTCTATTCTTCCTACATGTAATTTGTTCATCTATGTGTAATATATGTAAAAACAGTTTTGTGTGTGAATAGATTTTGGGTGGATGCACATTGTATATGAGTATAAATGTTTGTATAAAGTATATATTTGGCACTAAATGAGTTTTTTGCTGGTTTTTTGTTTTGTTTTGCTTTTATTTTCTGAGACAGAGTCTCACTATGTAGTTCTGGCTGGATGTGAACACACAGTGATCCTCCTGCCTCAGCCTCCTGAGTGCAGAAATTACAGGGATATGACCACACCTGGCTGCTGTTGTTTTTTGCTTAACTTTTTTCTTCTGGTTTGGAATTTGCATATCCTAATTCTATTGTTTTAGTCTTCACTCTTGAAGTTTTACTATACATCTTTAGGTTCTAAAGAAAGACAGTATATTAGAGAGCAGAGGATATTAGAACATTTAATTGCATTTATCTTCCTCTGACTTAATGTGCTATAAGCATACTGGCCAGTTCTCTAGTTCTGTCTCTTCACTAAGGGCAAAAAGACATTATTATTTTATACAACTGTTTAGATTTATATACATACTACTTATAATTTCTTATATTTCAGACCATTTTTCTGAATATTTCCCTTCTTGCTGATATGTAGCCATTAGAAACTTCTTTTAATGTAAATTTATTTGGCAGTAAAACCTAATAGCTTTTGGATTTCTGAAAATCGCTTCTCAGCCTTTTGGCTAAGATCAAGTGTGGATTTCTGAAAATGCCCTCTATTTCAAGAACAACAGAGACAGCTTTATCCTAGGCACACAATTATAGGCTGAAACTTACTGCTACAGCTTGGATGTGAAAGTCTCCCAAAGGCCCTTGTGTTAAAGGCTGGTCCCAGCTTAGCACTCCTGGGAAGTATGAGGAATTTTAAGAGGTGAGGCTAAGTCTTCAGGTCACAGGAACGTGCTCTCAGAGCAACAGTGCAACATCACTCTCTTCCTCTCTCCATTTGCTTCCCAGCCAGGAGATGAGCCAGTTACTCCACCACACGCTTCACCTGGGGTGTGCTCCTCAGCACAAGCCCAGAGCAAAGGAGGCCAGCAGATCATAGGGTGTAGCCTCCAAACTGATGTGTTCCAATGGCAGTAAGCTAATTACTCTCTCAGAACTGTTTAGATATTATTCTACTGTCTGCTAGCTTCCAATACTGCTTCTGAGAAGTATGCTGGTCCAAAGCTTGGTCTCTACACACAGGAAACTATAGTTATGGGCATCTGCCTCCAGGCTGATACAAACTACCACCTGTCCACTATTATTGCTCTCACCTCCAGTTTTGCCTCATATTTCATTTCTTTTTTGAGGAGTATCTCCCATTTTCTCATAAGTTCAGAAACATATCAATAATACTTTTTAAAGTCTAGGATCTAATTGGCTTGAAACAAATGGGGCCTCTAGAGTATCCAGCCTGCCCTATGGCTAGAAGCAACACAATAGGGGTTTCTATACTGCAAAACTTCACAAGTATAATATCCTAACCTAAATTAAAACCACCAAACATTTGATTGGAGCTTCCCACAGAACTAATCCTCCACAAAGTGCAATTTGACAATATTTACCTGTAAAGTCTCTTTAAAAACAAATTACTGCAATATAAAAAGGCAACAGACTCAAAGAATTATCTTCAATTCTCCTATTCCATCTACTGCAGACCCCTGAAACATTATCAGAAACCTCTGCCTTAGGCTCCACTCTCTGCCCAGTGTATGAAGGAAGCCTGAGGAAAAAAACTAAAAGACAGAACTAAGAGAGACAGAAAGTGGGGCGCCAGGACAACCAATGCCAGTGCAATTGACAAAGGCATGCTGGTCCATCCAAACTACTGATTTCTATCGTAATCAGTTGAGATAAAGGCAAGCTACGTGCAAGGGCAAAACTACCCGCAAGGATGCACAATCCTGTAGTTTTTATGGAAATTAATGTAAGCAAGGCTCATAAAAGACAAGACAAAGCATTCTCGAATTAGGAACAGAGTAGACAAAATACACTGTTGTTAATTAGAACACTGTCCTTCTGGTTAAGAAGGTTTTAGTTGTGGGAACAGAATTTGGGTGTGAGTTACTCTGACCTCAGCATATAGGTTTCAGCCAGACTCACTCCTATAAACAAGCCAATTGTGGAGTTAACTCTTCACAGTCTGTATTGGGCATAATCAACATTGCAGTCTTCTGCACATCCCAAGCATATCCATACCAAGACTTACAAGATTAAAAAAAAAAGCTGAGCCAACACTGCCATCCCTATAATAAACCCACTTCCTACATCCTGCCAGATCTGACTTCTAAGAGTTTGTTTTGTTAGACAAATTTCTATCTATGTTCATACTTTTTTCTTCTATTATCTTTATCCAGTTTTAGGATTAGCACAATGCTGATTTCCTAAAATGAGGGGAGAAGTGTTTCTTTTTTTTCCTGCTTTAATTGTTTGATATAATTTATCAGTTAAAATGTTTATGAGCCTGCTGTTGTCATATGGGTAGGTTTTCAAGCTAGGATTATACTTTCTTTAATAGGTGCTATTCAAATTTTATATTTCCTCCAGAGTCAGTTTCATTAATTTGTCTTCCAAGGTACTTCTTAGAAGTTGTCAATTTCAAGAAAGATTTTTTTAATACACTTTCTATATCATTTTAGATTCTGTAAAATCTGTGGTAATGTCTATATCTTGATATGGTAATTTTAAAAAAGTATAACTGATATTGTGTAATAGGAAGCAAAGGTCTAAAGGAGTAGGGGAAGTGGGAGGGATAGGGGAAAGGAAAGAAGGGAAAAGAAAAAATATGAGAAAAGAAAAAAGAATGGAAACAAAGTCTTTGCAAATAGGGAAGGGTAGAGGGGGTGAAGGGAGGACATGGGAAGGGGAAAAACTAAGAACCACGATACTCAAGTAACGGTACAAGATCCCAATGATGAATGTAACTGTATTGTATACCTAAAATGTACCAATAAACTTAATGGAAAAAAAATAAAAAGCTTTTACAATATGCCAGACTATCCTAGGTATCCTAGGCACAAGAAATGTATTTTAAAAACTGATGATAGAAAACAGAAAATATCTGCCCTTGAGGTTTTCAGAGATAAGAGAATATATAAAATATAATTTGGCAAATGCTCCACTAGCAGTTTGAATGAAACATATTCTTGATAACTATCTCTTTAGAACTGGGGCACACTATCTTTCCTTCCTTTTAAAAATAAATATAAATTAAAATGTATCTATCTTGTCTGATAATTTTGGGCAACTGGGCATCCCTAGAAAATAAAAACTGGAAAATTACGCATTATAACTAGGGTTCAGAAAAAGTATATCAAATTGTATCTGCTTTTGGAGATGAAGCCTTTATAGCTTCCTTAGCTACTATCAAATTCATTATTCCAATTTTCAGAAACTTATATGATTCTATGCCCAGAAATACTGTCTGTTCTTTGAAATCAGAACTCTCTAGTTTTTAAACGTTTACTAGTTTTTACTTTAAATTGTGGTAATTTCATGTCATTAAATTGTTCTAACTCTCCTATATAATTTGTGTGTGTAATTACTAGTGGAAAATACATTTACAGATAGAAAATACAATGAAAGGCTGACTTTATGGCTTTCCATTATCCCTACAAGAAACAGTTCCTAAGGATTAGTGAGCCACTATCATCATCAACATGTGAATTGCTCCTTCCACATGGCAAGCTGATATGTGCAGGCAGATTTGTCTCATAAATTCATGAGGTATTATTCCTCTTTGTAACTGAGACTTCCTGTACTCCACTTTTCTCTCCTTTCCATTCCTCATTTCTAGTCATATGCTATTTGAACATAGTAATAAGAAGCTAGATCACTTAAAACTATGAATAGGATGAGATAATTCACCAAAAATAACTAATTAACATATAAAAGATAATGATCCTTAAGTTTTCTTAAAATGAGAAACTTTCTTTTTTTCTT
Source organism: Heterocephalus glaber (assembly GCF_000247695.1). Next base: position 1,289,638 of record NW_004624813.1, on the reverse strand, counting down.
TGTACTGGGGATCGAACTCAGGACCTTGCGCTTGCGAAGCAGGTGGCAGCACCACTGAGCTAAATCCCTGCCCCAAACTTTCTTAAACTATTCTTTTTTTCTTTTTTGGTATCGGGGATTGAACTTAGGTCCTTGCACTTGCACAGCAGGCAGCGAAACCATTGAGCTAAATCCCCGGCCCTCTTAAACTATTCCTAAAATGAGAAACTTTCCATCTAAATAGAAATTCACAGTGTTGCTGCTTTAATCTATAGCATGATCACCCAGTGCCAGAAAGTCTGCAAAAAATTAGGTGCCAAAATATATTGCTAATCAGAATATAAATTGAAACAGTTTGGCAATATAATTTTTAAATGTTTATATTCATTAATATTTGCATTGTACAAATTCCATCTTAAGAAAATAATTTAAAAAACAAAATTTTCACACAAGGATATAGACGGAAATATCCTTTTATATTAAAAAAACTAAAAACAATGAAGGTTATACACTCAAAGTATATTGCCATTAATAAGATACTTGAGTTGATTATATAATAACATGGAGAATTACGATAAGTGCTGAGGAAAAAAGCAAGACAAAATTATACATGCTAAAAGATTATCTGAAATAAGAAGAGTCTAAAAAGAAATATGGCAAGATATTAAAAGAAAAGGGATATTCTCTCTTTTTCTTCTTTTTAAGGAATTTTAAAAAGTTTTCCATGGTAAAAAAATTTATTCTGGAAAATTAAACGTTTAAATTAATAAATAGTTTGCCAATACCTTACTGTCCACTTCTTTCTCTTATTTCCCCATTACAGCAAATTATCCCTGTCTTCTCAATTTTCCCAAAATGAGAAGGGGAACGAGGGAGGGGGTAGGGGGGAAAGAAAGAAGGGACAAGGAAAAAAAAAAAGAGAATAGAAGGAAAAATTGGAAACAAAGTAAATGAGGGGAAAAGGGTCAAAGGGAGAGGGGAATAGGAAAAAGAGAATCAAGCTATATCGTGTACAGGTACAAATTCCCTATGATGAATGTTATCGTTATGTACATCTAAAATGTACCAATAAATGTTTTTGCTTAAAAAAAAAAGTAAACAAGCGAAGGAGAAAACAACTAAAAAAACAAAGTAAAACTTTTATAGTTCCTACTACTGATTTAGAGAGGCACATTCTTTCTATAACTATTCAGTTGGTTAACTTCTAAAATAGCACCTGAGAGAAAGGGAAAAAAAAGACTTACCTTATTTCCCTCTTCTTTGAACTGGGGATTAATTATTTTTACAAAAGAATAAAACAATTGACGAATTCTGGAATCTCCAATAAAGGCAACATGTTTATCTACAAGGCAGTTCTTTGCTTCACTGAAATCAACACAGAAAACATTAATTAAAATAAGTGATATCAAGATATTAGCATTTCAAAGCATATGGTGGGGAGGGATTGCTATACATCCCATTAGACATAGGTGTTCAGGTCTGTGTAACTAACCAGTCCATGTACTTATTATCAACTAATTCTCACTAGTAACAGTCACATTCAGTAAGCATTTAAGAAGTGCCCTTACTGTCGTAACTGTTTTATATCCATTATCCCAGAACTCCATACTGTAGGTATCTAAGTTGCAAAGCAATAGTCCTCTGCTCTGTGGTTACCCTAAGCTTGGTCACCTCTCCCCTGACATAAAGCAGCGAGGCCAAAGCTCTTTCTCAAAAGCTGTAGTTGGTAATCTTCATTTGGAATCAGCCCCAATCCTTACTCAGGCAGCCTCTACCTGACATACACAAGAAAAGTACTGTACCCTGCTTTACTGCCATCTCTCCACCAGAGAAACAAAACAAACAAAATGAAGAACTCTTACCTGATTTTGTATTTATGCATCATGCAACTGTGAGGTTGCCAAACTTTTTCTCCAAGAAATCTGCCACTTGAGAGAAGGTATTCACATGAATCATTGCCTATAATAATATTAAGATATCACAATGTTGTATTATAAAAATAGCTATTTTTTCATGTCAGTTATCTTGATCCCATTTAAGCTCCCTGAGATCAGAGAGTACACAGTTTTCTATGCTTTCCTACACCTTCCAGGTATAGCTAAACCATTCATGAGAGTGTGATAAATATCCATACATTAATATTCAAGAAGATAAGAGCCAGTTACAGTTTACACTTTACGCTGTAAGAGATTCCAAACTCCTAAATACTATGTCCAGTGTTTTGGCAGTTCCTTACACTACAGTGCAGGCTCTTTCCAGGGACATCATCTCAACCTCAAACTAGCCTTATATGTTCATCACTCTTACTTCTGATTAAGAAATTCAGGTTTAAGGGATAAAAGAGAAGACTTTGGAAATAACTTTCTATCCAACTATTATAATACATATGCATTAGCGTATCTAGAGACCTGGGTTTAGACACAAAGGTCCATAGCTAAGCAACTCCTCTGTCTCGTGTAAATTGAGGCAGAGCCACTATATATCCCTGGCCACTTTGCTGGCACATTGGCCAAGTATACATGACTCAAGGGTGAAAGGGTGATATGGAGGCATTAAAGAAGCTGAGCTATATCAAATGGATGAGGGGAAATGAGATATTTAGATCATCTTAACTGGGGGATTATAATGAAATATAAATTTAATTTAATCTCTAGTACTTTATCAACAGTTAATAGCAAGCTAAATTTTACAATTACTTCATGTCAGGCTAAGGAGTCTGCTAAGAGGAATATTGCAGAACAAAAACAGTATTGAATTATTCAAGGTAGAAATGGGAAGGATTCAAAGATAATTAAAGTACAAAAACACATCTCTTTTTTCAATCGAGTTCTTCATTTATCTGGCCAAAATACAAACACAAGCTGATACAAATGTAAAACAGGTATGCAGAAGTACAAAATGTACTTGTTGCTTTAGTGTTGTCGGTTTCAAACAAGATAGGACCAAAAAGTGAAAACACTACACTGTCTCACTGGTGGAAAAGTGAGGAAAGAATGTATCAACGATTAAATTGTTATAATTATATATGTAAGATTGGTACTGGGGATTGAACTCGGGACTTTGTGCTTGCGAGCCAGGCAGCAGCACTACTGAGCTAAATCCCTGGGCCATTATACTTATATATGTAGCCTGAGCAAGTTCTTTTTTTTTTAACTTCAAATATTTTTAATAAGCTGCCTTTAAGTATAAATAACTAGTTCTTAATTCTTCCAAGTATTAAAACTAATTCTAGGGCCAGGGATTTAGCTCAGTGTTTCCACCGCCTGCCTCGCAAGCACAAGGTCCTGAGTTCGATCTCCGGTACAAAAAAATAAAAAACAAAAAAACAACAAAAAAAACTACATAAATAATCAAGGATGAATAAATAAAAGGGCTATAGGAATACATAATTCAGTTATTTTCCTAAAAACAACATTCCTGAAGCATTCTTTTACAATGATCATATAGTAAAATCTTATTTAAAATCCAGTAAAGGTTTAAAATCAGGATGAAAACTTCATATTTATAACATCTCTAAATGGTAAAAAGGTTGCACTTGGCTTGTTGTTATCCAATGCTCAGGTGCTGGGGTGATGCTGGGGCAACTTCAAAGAGGGCTGTGTGTGCCCACCTTGGCATGAGTGCCACAGGTTCATCACCACTGCTCTAAAACAAGTTCTTTTTCTTGGGAAGGCAATATTTGAGATCAAACTATTAAATGTAGATCTAGATATTAAAGTATACAATAAGATACCACAGCTTTATTATGTATATATGTAAATATCTGCTGGAAAATACCCTTCTTAAATATGCCAAAGACAAAGCAAAAACCCTCAGTCATTATTTTCTATTGTCTAAGACAATTCTGATAGCTCCTTTATTTATTTATTTATTTATTCATTCATTCATTTATTTTTCGGTACCGGGGATCAAACTCAGGCCCTTGCGCTTGCCAGGCAGACGTGGTGCCACTGAGCTAAATCCCTGGCCCCCGATAGTTACTTAAAACATTCAACATGATATGAAAATTACAAAGTGCTCAGATAAATCAAGCTAGGAATACAATTTTTTTTTAAGCAACTAAAGAGATATGTACTTCAACTCGAGGAATAGCCATCTTCCTCTTTATTTTGTTATCTTAAGTATAAAAATTTTCCTTTGTCAATCTATACTTGCAAATATTTATGCACATTTTTCCATAAAAGAAAAACATTTAATAGTAAACAAAGTAAGTAGGCAAGCAAACAAAAACCAAATTGAAACCTGAAATGTAACAACTAAAGAAAACATCTGATTTCCTAAACAAATCACAACTTAGATGTTCTCTTGGCCTGGAATACCTCTGGACCTGTACCTTTAGATAAATTATCCTACTAAGCTGCGTGTTTCCTACTACCAACCAGAAAAACACCAGATCACCAAGTTTATAATACAATCTGTGAAATATTCATTTGCCTAAAATTCAGCAAGTTATATTTTAGTCTGTGTTGAAAAACACCATTTATATATTTTTGAGACAAGCTAAGAGTGACTCATTACGAATAATGTCATATATGACCAGGATCTTTCTAGCACTCAAAGAAAATGAAAGGGTAAGAGACCTATAGCTACTTCTTAGTTAAATTTCTGAAGGTTTCAACTTTTTTTATTTTTAGTTTTATTTTTTTTGAGACATGGTCTCATTATGTAGTTCAGGCTGGCCTCAAACTCAGGGCAGCCCTCCTGCCTCAGCTTCTCGAGCGCTGGGGTTACAGGTATGTGCCACCACAGCCTGTTCCAGTTTATTTTTCTCTAAAACACCGAATAATATTTATCATTGGTATTTAATATGCTCAGTGACAGAAAGGAATTCAACTTCAACAAAAGTTAATTTATCAATTTAAATAATTAAAATTTATCCAGATGGAAATATTTTTAAGGCTATAACACTGGGCTCTTGTCACAGAAATGTTTTAAATCTGTAATCACTATTAATCCACATTTTGTGATTTAAGAACATAAGAAATTGAAAAAATTTAGAAAAAATATAGTTGAGTAATTTTTTAAATGTCAGTTATTATGAAATAATGCAAAAAAAAAAACCCTCTACTTTTAAAATTGACATTAGAACATGAAATTCAATTAAAGCCACAAAAGAACCAAAAGCAGAGAGGAAAATGGAAGGAAACAAAGACTGAAAATCTACCCGATAGTTGTTTGTGGGGTTCCTACTGTGTGCTGGACTCGGGATTTACAGATGAAGATTCCCTTGGAAGCTCAGTTTGTGGGGAGATGGCAGATACCAATTATTACAATACCACAGGATAAATAGGCACAAGTCAGTGTGGCAGAATGGAACCAATTCCTACCTCCTCTGACAATGACCTTTGAACAGGTTCCTAGAAGGAAAACATGTAGTGTCTTTCAAGCTGAGAGGTCACTGCAGGCAGAGGAAAACCATGTCTACTACGAGAGGTGTAAAAGGGAAAAGGATGCTTAGACTGTGAGGTTGGAGTTTAAGAAGAATAAGAAAAAAACACGTTACAAAAAAATAGGCCTGTGTCAGATTTTGAAGTTTTATACATACAAATTTTATTAAATTACTTCTTGTTGGAAAAAAGAATAGGAAAACTCTTGGCTAGTATTGTGAGGATGAATTTGTGTTTCTAAATTGCTTAACACATCCTCCCCTGCCCCGGAAAATGCTTTTTTACTTCATCTTCCACAATTCTCACCATCTAAGAAGCTCTGAGAACAGTGGACTATCACATACTGGCAGGAGACAAACTAACTCGGTCCTAATCCCAGCTCAGTCACTCAATAGCTGTGTATCCTTTTATGAGACTTACTTAACCTCTCCAGCCTTACCTTTAAAATGTAAATAAAACAGTAATTCACTGGATCTAAAAACACTGATTATAAAACACATCACTATTTTGTCATAGCAAAAAAAAAAAAAGTTATCAACTAAACTTTGACATGCCATCAAAGTTTTGAAGTCTTATCCTGATCAGGGATGCCCAACAGGGGTGGGGAGCGAAACACGGTAACTGCGTGTGCCCCACAGAATAGGTGGAAAACAACACAAGTTACCATATGTAAAATCCTCAGTGTAGCAGTGCCTTACATATCATAAGTGCTCAAAGTCAACACCCAGCATTTTCAAGTTTGACTTCCTGTGTGTGATTCTTTTTACTTCCTCTGTGTGATTCCTTGTAGGTGGTAAAGGAAGAGAGACTACATATGTGTATTCAAACCGTACCCACTGTGCCTTGCCTGAGGCATACATATACCCACACCCAGGATCCCAATACACAAACTCACTCCTCACTCTCACGTGATATATAAGGTCCTTTTTTGCTCTAAAGATCAACAACGTGGTTCAGGAGTATGCCTATGCTAGCATGAAGGACAATGCACCTGACACTGCCTGACACTGCCAAAACAGGGGATGGCTAAAATGTTCCTTGGAAGCTGTTTGTTTTTCCAAGCAGTCTCTGGCTCAGGTTCTCACCACTCAAGTGTGAACAAGTACACACACCAGGTGTGGGCTTCACACTCCAGGCCCTGATGCACCAACAGGAACCAATGACTCGCTTCTGGAGGAGGCTTACAAACAGTTCAATTGCCTACTTGACTCACAAGGGCCCATCTAAAATTCTCTTCCCCCCACTGATGACAGATCTTGATAAGACACAACACATAATCTAAATATAAAAATTAGTATTCAAAGCTTATCAAAAGATAAAAAGCACAGTCATCACAGGAAGAAGGACTCTATATTCACCTTTAGGACAAGAGCACTACAGTTATAAAATTTATCTCTAACATCACACAGATTTGAGTTAATTACTGTTATCTCACACCTAACTAGCATACAATGATTAATGGTACTTGAAAGAAATAGTACTCAAAATTGTCACAAATCGATGCAACAACACAGCTACTTATATTTTGCATATAAAAGTGCTGGATTTCCATTGCACTGCTTGCAGATCAACCAAAGCCCTGTCAGGTCAAATGGTTGTGAATATGTAAGAGGTTAGAGGAGAGAGGTCAAATAGATGTAAGGAATGTACCTTTTTAGGTCAACTTCGTATATTTATATTATGAGCTGTTCATCCAGTATGGTGCTAAAGCATAAAATTTTTAATATTCAAGAGTTGGCAGGAACAAAATTGATCAAAATGACCTACACTTTGAAAGATCTCCTGGGATTAGAAAACTCTGATACCAGTATCCATTTACTGGATATTTTGCCAAAGTGGGTGTGGAGTTAAATGGACACAGAGATAATGTGCACCTGTCCATTACACATTAGGTCTTCACTAATTAATCTCACAGTCACTAAGAGCTGTCCAGACAATGGCTCTGATAGTACTGAGAGCCAAAAATAAAAGAGCCTATCATTATTAATTTCGCTCCACCTGTCAGCCCCTCCCGTGGTGGCATTTTTTTTTTACATAGGAAAAACACATCTACCAACAAGGACAAGTAAATCCCTTAATTACTGAAAGGTAACTCATTCTTAACTAAAAAGGCCATATTTTTGCTTGGCCTCTGCGCCAATTTGCAAACCCATCCGGAAGGCCTCCATTCAAACTGCTTGCACGTTGTTCTCATTGACCACCTCTACTCCTGTCAACTCCTAACTTCTTTTCAGAAATTAGCCCTGATGTCTTGACTTTCTTTTTGAGAAGCGTGCAACCCAAACCCTGGAGACGTGTGTGAATACCAAAGGCTGAGGGGTAGGTGACCACGGGCATCTCAGGCAGAGACTACCTTGTTGCTGGCCAAGGAAATCGGGCAGCCCTTGCCGCTGTCCAACAGTTAGGCCCTGCAGTTACAGGGCAGAGGCCGGATCCGACGGAGGCGAACGAGCCAGACCCCAACGCCACAGGGCGCGGACTCCGCTCTGGAGGGCGGCCTGTGGGGGGGTGGCCACTCCTTCGCGCCCAGGCCGCCTGCACGCGAGCCCGGCCGCGGCCTCCGACCCGGCGGCCCTCAGGCGGGCAAGCCCGGCGTGGCGACCCCGGTGGGCGGCGGGCGGGACCCTGGCCACGCGCCGGGGCGCGCTCCGCGCGTGGGGACAGCAGGGGCACGTGGGGACACCGCCTCCGCGGGCCGGGCCGGGCCGGGCCGGGCGGGAGGCCGCGAGCGTGGGCGTGTGTCGGGCGAGGGGGCGGCCTCCCAACGCCGCGTCGCCGCCTCCCCGGCCGGCCCGGGGAGGGGGAGGACCGCTCACCTCGGTAGCGGCGAGAGGCGAGGTGACATGCGGCGAGCAGCACCACGGCCCCCAGCGCCAGCGTCTTGGCGCTCCTCACACTGAAGTAGTGGTTGATCTCCCGCTTGCCCAGGTTGTAGGCCAGAGCCGCCATCTTGGTTCCTCCATGACAACAGCGCGCGGCGGCGCGGGGAAGGGGTGCCGCGCAGGGGCAGCACTGGGGCCGCCGCCCGCCGCCGCCCGCCGGGGAGCCTGACCCCGCGGCCCCGGCGCCCCCGGCCTCCGCTAGGCCCTCCTCGGCCTCGCCCCAGACCCGTCGCCGCTGCTCGGCCGTGCCGGGTCCCCTGGCGCCCTGGACGCCTGTCTCCTCCCCTTCCTCCTCCTCCTCCTCCTCCGGAGCCTCCTGCCTTAATAGCGGCTGCGCCTGAGAAGGGGCTCCGGCCGCTGGTGGCGGCGGCTCTGGGGCCACTGGCCCCGGCCGGTCCCCCGGGGTCACCGGTTCACGGGAAGCGGCGGGCGGCTGCGGCAGAGACATGGGAAGTGGACTGGTGTCGGGCGAGTGCTGGACTGACTCCGGGTGGCCTGGCCGCTACCTGAGCCCAGGTTGGGACACTGGAACTACAGTTCCGGGAGCAAGGCTCACATCGACCCGTCCCTCCTTCCCTGTCACACCCTTTTCTGGACTTTCTACTCCCTGAACCCGCCCAGCGTCCTGGGGGCTCAGTGTGAGGCTCTCTGCACCTGTCTGGCCAGTCTGGCTGCACTCAGGTGGTGCCAGCCAGGTGCTGGGATTGCTGGTGGGAGTAACACCCAACCCACGAGGAAGGGCTTAACTCGCTGCGTGGCCCTTTTCTCTTGAAACTCCCAGTCCCCCTTTAATGTTCTGTTTCCCCAGTTCCAGGGGGCATAGATGCACCGAAGTACAGGGTGGAAAGTACAGAATGAGCTGAACGTAGTGTAGGTATGGGTGATAGAGACTTTAATTCTCATGTGTATTGACACAAAGCTTGGCTTGGAGCGCAGGAAAAAACAAAACAAAACGTATGCTTATGACAGTCATCCCTACCCTATAATGGTAAATGTTTTGCAACTGTCAATAAAGCAAGCACTGCTTTACAATTTTTTTTTTAATCCCAAAGAAGTATATTTCTTCTTTCTGGTGGTATCTTTCAGATGGGAATGGTTATTTACATTGCTTGAGGTTGAGATAGTTATCCACATAGCCTATGGTGTTTAGAATGAGGCATTGGTTAGTGGAGGTGTTGTCGAGCATTTTTATAGCTTGGCCATTTAGCTATTTCTGTATGTGTCTATAGGCCCTTCTCAAAATTATAGGATGTAAGATATGAAGGGACTATAGAGATCTTGTCTAATGATTCCCTTTTTATTCAAGGACCCTTTATTATAGTTTCAGCCATGGACTTCATATCCTCAAAGATTTTGTCACTTAAATGAAATCACATATATCACTGTCATGAATGTAATGCTAATAAGCAATAAAGTTAAATAAGTCTAGAAACACTTAGACGCTGCTCTTTGCAAATAGTCTTTTAATTTTGGCTGTCATTCTTCTGATCTTGGGTTGATCATATGCCGGCAGTATTAAATCAGATATTGTAAAAACCAAATAAGTAACTGCTCACAATATATGGTCTGCCAGTCATGTCCTAGACATTCCTATGATGTCATCAACAGCAAATTAGAATTTCTGCTCAAGCTTCAATAACCAGTGTAAGCCCATAGGGTTGATTTCATGCCTGCCAAAAGTAAAGAAACTTGACATTTTATTTAATTGCAATTTCCAGAAGGCTTTCTGAAATATTGTAAATAGCTCGTGAACTTTTTTGTCCTTTCCTCTAATTTAAAGATGATCCTTCTACCTCTGTTCTGAGCCCCCACCCCCACCCTCAGTCTTTGGGGGTTGATTCCTACATCAGTTGTCGCCATTTAAATTACCTTTATTCTGTGCCCTCTTTGAATTCTCTTTCTCACCTGGCTGCCTTCTACCATTAAGTTTCTCTTTTGAATAAAAAATATCCATGGATTCTATGTTCCTGTATGTTTACCTCTCCATGTCTTTTCTCCTCTAACAAACATCTAGAAAGAATAGTGTTGCCTTACAGTTTTCACTTGCTCAATTTCCATTCTCTCCTTAGCACACTTTGTTGTTCTTCATCGAGACCTTTTGTTAAATCTAAAGGACACTTTATATTCCTTATTTTTCTGGACCATTTTATAACATCTGACACTGTTGACCGCTCTACCTAACATTTGTTACCCATCCGTAAGTTTTACTCCTTCCTCTCTAGACCCTTTCTTGGTCCCTCTAAATTGTATTAACCAAGGATCTGTTGTCTGCCCTCTTTTGGATACTCCCTGGTGATGAGATCACTTGGCCATGAGTGTCCTTATCACTCTCCTGGGATCAGTTGCCTTCTTCACACATGCACACACCTGTCTGGTTATGTCAGCCCATATTTATCCCTTCGTCCCCATACTACATCTCTTTTTAAACCTCTTCATAACATCATATACTTCATTTTTTTCACCATCAACCCAGTAATCCAAGATTTTGCAATCATGTTTGTGCTCCTCTAACTTCAAATAGCTCTTCCACTCTCTGCCTCTGTGCTTTTGCCTTGGATAAGGTATGATTTCTTGCCTGCTTCTCTTATTCCTTAAACTTGTCTTCCTCAGGTTTGACTCAAAACTCCAATCCTACACTCTCCGATCCTTCTGAGAAGAGGGAACTTTCTTAAACCTATATCTGATGTATCCTTTGCTGCTAAAAACCAGTTAGTGGCTCCATGCTTATTTAGGGAACCCTAAACTATTGAGAATGTTTACTGACACTTGGCAGGTTGTATCACCTCCTAGTAATCTAAGAGAGGAAACAGAAAAGGAGAAAACACCTGATTGAAATTCTTTCAACAGTTACCTTAAAACAAACATTATGCCTTCCTTCCTGATTCGGCTGTCACTTTTCATCTGTGTTTATGACTGTGTCAATATCATTCACTTGGGAACCTGTTCTCACAAGTTTTCCTTCCTTATTTCTACCTCCAGTTTATCTCTACAATGTTTGCAAATGCTTCCTATCCTTTTGGTGGGCTTGGGTGGGGATTGAGCCCAGAGCTTTCACACTGAGATAAATTGCCAGCCCTTTTCTTATTTTTTTTTTTTTTTAATTTTGGAGCCCTAAGTTTCATGAAGTCTCCAGGTTGTCCAGGCTGGCTTTGAATCTGTGATCCTCCCGCTTCCCATAGTGCAGTGCTAGGATCATTTGTCTAAGACATATTTCATCTTGTCACTTCTCTTCTTGAGAACTTGATGGGTCTGTATTGGAAGAAAATGACTTCCTAATCTCTCAACAAGTTTAAGTGTTTGGTGACCTAAATCATCTCCCTTCTCTTAGCTTCTATTTTATCCAATTATGCTAAACTATGAGTTAAGAACTTTACACGTAAAAATACTTTCCCTCCATATCCTATATTCTATTTATTCTCCCCCTCATATTTCATATTCTATTTATTGTACTTGTTTTGTGTGTGTGTGTGTGTGTGTATTTCTGGGGATTGAATCCAGGGCCTTTTCTGCCCTTTTTAATTTTTATTTTGAGACAGGGTAAGTTTAAGTCACTCTGTTGCCCAGGTTGAACTTGGATTTACAATCCTTCCTAGAGCGCTGGGATTGCAGGTATGTGCCATGCCTAGTTTATTATACTTACGTTTCTGTTTATTTTTTATTTATTCTACTTACTTAAAACTTTTCTCCTTTAAAGATTTGCTATTTTGCCTCTTCCATTAGTTTGAGCCTATACTTCCTTATGTGAGTATGAATCTTTTCTTCTTCCGATTTCTCATTAGCAATTTGTTTCTGTGTTTAAATACACAATCAGCATAGGGCCCCTCTCTTCAGAACAGATATCTTCATCACTTGTGCATACGTGTATGTATATTGGAAAAATATCAGTTCTGTCTTTTGAGCAGTATTTCAATGCATTTTGTAACTTATTCAGTCATTATGTTTATTTTCCTCTTCCTCATTTACTTCCCTCCAGATTTTATGTATTGAGGCAAGAGGTTTAGTCCTTTCTGTAATATTTGTAAAGAAAACTAGTGAACAAAAATATTATGGTTGTCTTCAATGGAAAACCAGGCATTGTCTAGATTATCTAATTCTGTGGGGTCTCTGTACCTTTCACTGTTTTTGAATTGTTTTACATAGTTGTAAATTGCATAATACTTATAATAATGCAAATGATTCTTCTCCATAGAAATGCAAATTATGTCTCATTTGGGATTCAGTTAATTATTGCACTGTGAACACTGAACAGATTTAAAATTTTAGAACTACAGTATTAAGCAAATTTATTTCACCATTCCAGCTGACCCTTATATTTGTAGTTTTTAAAATTTTCCTTTGAACTGGTTGTAATATCTTACTGGTTGCCTTACATAATGAATGGATTCAGTAAAAGCTTTGACATATGTTCATTTTACATCTGATTGAAAGTCAGTTATATCTTTAAAATTATCTTTTAGCACATGGATATGCCTCCAATTTAGTAAATTCTTAATTTCAAATTAAAGATCATTTCATGAAGAACATTACAAAAAATTGAGATACTTTTCTTCTTAGGATTTTTAAGATCATGGTAGAAAATATTTTCAAAACTGAATTTTTGCTTATCTAAATGAGAGGACAATGTCCTCTAGAAAATTCAAAAAGGTTTATTTTTATCACGATGAATTTGAACATCACCCTTTAGAACCTTTGATCAACTCAGGTGTGCCTTAAACAAAACAAGTACCCAGTTTATATTTACTCAGCTACTTACGAACTGATATGAAAGAATAAACGCAAATTCTGAAGTCTTATTCAATTATTTTATGTTTATGTCTTTTTTAAAATCTGGAACTTTTCATTGTAAAATGATACAAAAATCTCAATAATCATTTAGTATTTGTAAAAAGTAAGTTTCATATATTACATATTAGTTTTCAGTATAAGGAAAGCATCCTGAATTCACCTATAATCGTAAGTGTTGAGTTTGTCTTTAAATTAATTGTAGTCACTTGAAGTTAGGGCTCTGGTGCTTTTCACCTAAATTCTCTTATCTCAAGTGCATTCTGTTTTCTTCACTTGCTTAGCTTCTGTCCTGTCTTGTTTGTTTTGTGACCAGTTGTGTTTCTAAATATCTGTACTTGTAGGAAAACTCTTCCTTCCATACACTGGTAGCCTCTGTTGTAGTAGTTTGGGCACAGGTGGAAGCAAAGCAGATGAGAGAACAGTGGACAGATTGGAGGCAAATTTTAGAAGTAAAATTGACAAAATTTATTGATGGATTGATTGCCTGTGGGAGAGAAGAAATAGAATGGGGTGACTTCTGGTTCTGGCTTGAAAAACTATTTGGTGGCTGTTGAGATCACTTTCTGATACTCTGGAAAGACTGGGAAAGGAACAAGTTAAGGAAAGATTATTGCAACATTTTTTTCATTTTATTGTTTACATTAAAGTATATTAAAGTGTTAAAACTCAGAAAATACAGCACATACTAAATTTTCTTGTATGACACTTGCTTGCTTTGCCCTCCCACCCTTAATACTCTTTAGCCCAGGATAGAAATTGGAAACGTTCATCCACTCCATTCCCAGCTTACACTTTTTCAGGTGAAACCAACACTTTTCATCAATGGAGAGAAAAGAATGTAGTGAGACAATTACTTTGCCCTGAGTCTTCCTCAAAGGCAAAGACAAATTCTCCTTTCTATGAAATAGTTGGTTTAGATTAGCCGGAAATTCACAGTTCACTGCTTTTTAAAAGCCATGGTATCCCTTAGGGAACGTGAATATGAATATCTCCCATTGTTTCTAAAGTGAAGGATGTTAACCATTGATGAGAGCAGATCAGGGCAAATGGAAAGGGAAAGGAAAATTCTAAATGACCTGCCTGGTTTCATAGCCTCAAGGCCCAAATGGCGCTGACATTTTCATTAAGCAGGTTAAGGAAAAACAATAGCAATTAATTAGCTTAGAGTTGTCTCAGCTGAAATGGCCCGACTGCTGTAGGCCTCAGGTAAGTCAAATGCTGTTATTGCATCTTGGCCTTCCACTGTACGCTGTTATCACCTTTGAATGCCTGTAAACAAATTAGGCCTGCTTTTGGGTAAGGCTGTGTTGCTCACAGCGATGTGTGAAAATGTATTAAGTAATGTCTGTGAAGCACTTTACATGATTTATTCTTTAGCCAGTTTTTCCCAAGGGATATTTTGTCTCACACACTTCTAATTGCCATCTAGCTGGATGATGAAGAGCAATCTTCAACTAAACACTTAGTGGGTTGAAGAGATGACTCACAGATCTTTTTACTTTCTGCACACAGAAAATACACTTACATTTCTCATCATGAAATTCTGCTTTTCTAACTAGCATATTCTTTTGTGACATTTAGATATCATTTTCAGTTTGCAGGAGTGGCAGGTATAACTCTGTGGTTGTTAGAAAAAAGTTTTTACTACGGGGGTAGAATAATGTAGTAAAAAGAGCGTAGGCTTTTGAAAGAACATTTGGAATCTGACATCTGGCTGTACCATTTACTAGCTAAACAATGAGGCAAATCATTTTACCTGTTGAACTTCAATTTTCATACTTGTGAAACGAAGATAATAACACCTATCACTCAAGGTTTTTTTTATGACTAAATGAGTAATGTATAGTTCCTGACATTTAGATCACGCTCAGTAAAAACTTCTTTCCTCCTTCAAACTTCCTCATTACTGGTGAACTCATGAGCAGTTGTTCTTCAGTTTCATACAGCTCTGTATCCGCAAGTAAACATACTGTCACAGAGATTGAATGCTGAATTAACAGAGAGTCGCCTGTTGCAGGAAGTTAAACAGTTAAATAATATTTGGTTGAGCCTGTTAAAACAACACAGCGTGGCATTAAAGCGCTTACCTTTTGTGAATCCATTTTTCACCCTATATCCAAGTTTTGAATACATTTGCTTTAACAATCCCATTGTCCTGTTTAGAATATAAATAACCTACTAACCTCCAGAGCTTATTTTCTGTCACACACACACAGACACATACACACACACACACACACACACACACACACACACAGCAAGTTTCATTATGTTTTGGCCTGATTGTTTACATAGCTCAGCAAAAGCTAATCCTATGCTTCCTTGAACATTCAATATAGATTGACTTACCAAGGCTGAAGAATTAAATTCTACCAGTAATTTCATTAAGGAATATTGGATTTGATCATTTAAATGTCTATTATTTTTCCTTCTATCCCAAGAGTAGGAAATCAAGCTCAATAAAATCTGTCCACCAAAACTTCACCTTCATTACATTTAGATTCTGGCAAATTATTTTCTACTTAAGATCTCCAAATATGTCAAGGTATCCAGCTGACCAGCAAGTGATGTTACTTATCTCACCTGTAGGCTTTAACCCTAACAGAGCTTTGTTTTTTCTTCAATGAGTTTGGTAGGCATTGCTCTTTCATCATGGGCTTTTCCTTATCTGGTTAAATGTCATTTATTCTGAAATATGAATCCAGGTATGACCTCATATGACTATTAAAATTGAGGAGAGTAAAAATTCTTTATTTAGGGTGAAATATATAATTTTTAAATAATTTTATTCCTGGTGAGAAAGAAGACAGCTTCTTATTGACCCTGTGCAGGCAACTTTATTTCAACAAAATGTGTGAAGACCCAGTAAAAATATTTAATTCTAAATTCTAAAGGATGTATTGAGAGTTGTAAGCCATTTTTAAAAAACTCTTTCATTTGATGTTGAGCATTAAAGAGTTAGAAATAAATTACACAAAAAGAAAAGGCTGCACACATCAGAAAGTAGACAGTTAACACGTAAATGCCCAAAGTATTACCAACCAAACAACTATTATTAAATATTACTCATCAATTCTTTATTGATTGATTGTAGTGCTAAGGATCAATCCCAGGTCTTATGCACATGGTAGGCAAGTGCTCTACCAGTGAGCTATATCCCCAACCCTTTATAAATTTTATTTTAAGACAAGGTCTTTCTAAACTTGAATTTGTCCTCTAAAGTAGCTAGGACTACAGACATAAGCCACCATTCCTGGGTATGTATTTGTGTCATATTCTGCTGTGTCTTGGGTCATCAGGCTGCTGTATGTGGTCATCTGCTTCTGTACTAAATCCTAGAAATTCCAACTGAGTCCCCCTCCCCCCCCGCCCCATATACATCTGAGAGTTATGCAAACAATTTTGTTCTATGCTCCAGAGTTGCTATTCATGGACTTATTCATTGAAATGCCAGTACTTAATGCAATCCTTTCCATGAAGTTCTGAGGTTGGCTTTTTTTGAGGACAAAAATTTTAATCTATTAGCCTTTAGGCAAGCATTGGAAGATAACAGAAATCTGTCAATGAGAATACATGATGACAATTCACTTATTGGATAATCAAAAATGTCAGCGATAAAGACAGCAAACTTCTACACTGGAATGTGGCATGTAATTCCTTTATGAGAATTTGATTTATGTATTTTGGACAATGACAGCACGGACACATCTCCAGGGCCTTCTGATCTATTTTATAATGGATACAATCTCAGAAAGATGCACACAGATTGTATTTTATTTATAAAATTTATCCTTTCATTTGACCACTCTGACCAGTTCATATGATTGTGTTGAGCTAATTTTTTTAAAAAGTGTCAAGAGGGCCGGGGATTTAGCTCAGTGGTTTCGCCGCCTGCTGCGCAAGCACAAGGACCCGAGTTCAATCCCCGGTACCAAAAAAAAAAAACAAAAAAAAGTGTCAAGAATAACAATTATTTTTGGCATCATTTCTTTCATAAGACAAAACAACAAATTTTCTAGAGGGATTATAGAAAATTTAAAAGATAGTTTTATGTGTAAAGAAATCCCGAGTTTTTCTGAAGTCAAAGACACATTTGTGATAAAGAAAAATCAAGTCATCAGAGAACTATGAATCACCTATTAAAACAGGACCAGATGTGCGTGAGGAACAATGCTTCCATACCCATTAACATAAAATACAATATTTTAAGTAACAAGAAAGTGACACATAAGAAAAAAGTCTGAACTCTTTTAGAAATGAAGAACTTTAAATTTTTGTTGCTTGATAAAAGCTCAACAAAATCAACACAAACCACAGAAAGCTATTCTGATGGTAATATGGAATTTCTGCCTCGTAGGCTGATGATCAAATAAAATGTAAAAGAATAACCTTTTACTACCTTTTTTTTTTTTTTTTTTGGTACCGGGGATCAAACTCGGGTCCTTGCACTTGCAAGGCAGGCGGCGAAACCACTGAGCTAAATCCCCAGCCCTTTACTACCTTTTGTTAAGAGAAAACCAAATAGTTGAAGATAAGCTGTCTTTAATACACACAAAAAACAAATTCTCGTTTTACGTTAATACAATCACAGAAAAGGATTCATGAGCTCTGCCCTATTTTTAAAATTATAAACCTATCAAAATGGAGTGAATTTTGTCAAAAATTGAGTATATTTTCTTGTTTCTTTTCCAAATCATTATCTGAAGTTGAGGCAAATAATTTCTTTTTTGCATGCCTATAACTTTCTGTATGTATAATGATTTGTCTTACATAATCCTTTTTATATTCTTGAAAACCCAGATCATTGACTTTAAAATAGAAATATTCTTTTTTCTTTGAAAACAAAAATACATTTCATGATCTTGCATTCGTATGCCTACTTTTTTGCTATGCTTGCTTCAATGTAGTCTTTGATTACCAATATTAATTATAACTTCTAGCCAAATTAACAGGTTTCTTTTCATTGTTATTATTTTGCATTTTGAGACAGGTCTTGCCAGGTAGTCCAAGTTGGCCTGAACTCTCTACATGGCCTAGGCTGGCCTCACACCCTGAACTCTCCAATTATTTGAGGTTCCCACTGGGATTGCAAGTGTGTACCACCAGAGGTGAAATTCGCTAACTTCTACTTCATAGAGAAAACTGGCAGAGTGGATAAGAAATATTTCCCATACATAGCTTAGAAAATTAGAATAACTCATGGATATACTCATATAGCCCCCTTCGAGTCATACACACCCATTTTTTTTGTTTTTTGTTTTTTGTTTTGTATTTTTTGGTACTGGAGATCAAACTTGGGACCTTGCGCTTGCGAGGCAAGTGGCGGAACCACTGAACTAAATCCCCAGCCCTACACACCCATTTTTAAATTTTTTTTAAATTTGTAAACACAATCATTAATGTGACTAATAGATGCATTGGATATAAGAAAGAAAAGTATATGCTGGAAATATATTGGATGGTCAAATTTCAATATTCTATTTTACTTTAAAGTTATCAAAGAGTGCAAGTTTATCCATTAAATAACTTAAGAAAAAAAAAATAACTCAAGAATAGTCCAAGGCTCATTTTTTTTTGTATATCCTTTTATTGGTACATTTTAGGTGTACAATATAATGACATTCATCATTGGAGATATGGACCTTTACATACTCTCTTGGTTCTTACTTTTTTCTCACTTCCCCTGCCCTCCCTTCAACTCCTCCATCCCTCCCTATTTACAAAGACTTTGTTTCCATTTTTTCATTTTCTCATATTAATTCCATTCCCTTCTTTCCTT
>NW_004624813.1:1247631-1266344 GCF_000247695.1 Heterocephalus glaber | reverse complement strand
ATCAGACCTCCCAAATTTAAAGACCCAATCCAAAAATGGGCATCTGAAATGAACAGACATTTCTCAGACAAAGAAGTAGAAATAGCAAATAAAGGCATGAAAAAATGTTCAACATCATTGGTCTTTCGAGAGATGCAAATGAAAACTACACTGATATTCCACCTAACCCCAGAAAAAATGGCTACCTTCATGAAATCAACTAATTTGCATTTTTGAATGGCCAGCAATGTTGAGCACTTTTCATATATTTATTGATCATTTGCACTTCTTCTGAGAAGTGTCTATTCATTTCAGTTGCCCACTGAGTGGGTCTTTTATTTTATTAAATGATTTTTTTATTCTTTATATATTCTAGATGTTAGTCTTCTATCCAGGGAATAGCTGGCAGTCTTATTTTTCCCATTCTGTAGGTTATCTTTACTTTTCAACAGATAATTTTAAAAATTACAAATCAGGAATATTTTTTAATATTCAACTGGCCTCATGTGGCCAGTTGAGAAAAGAGAAGTCTATTTTGATGTACTTGATCAAGAATCACTTATGAATTTTTAGAAGAGAATTTTAGAAGGGAAAATCCTAAAGTGAACCAACAGTGACATTCCTCAGTATCTCTTTTCCCTAGTGTAGGTTTGGTGGATGAATATTCTGAGTTTCTTTAAAAGGTAGGAAAAGGAATTGCAAAAATTTTATCCTATTTCAGAAAGCTTTGGAGAAAAGACAATTATGTAACCAGGGATTCTTTTCATATTAAAGATATGAACATCAGATGGTACTGGGGATTGAACATAGGGCTTTTGCACTGAGCTACATCCACAGCCCTTTTAAAAATTTATTAATTTTGCTACACTTTAGTCCCTAAATTGTCTAGGCGATTCTCAAACTTGTGATCCTCCTGCATTAGCCTCCCAAAGTGCTGGGATTACAGGTGTGTACCACCACACCTCAGATTCTTTCTTTAGAGCTAAATTAGTTTGCTTAGTTTAAGGTCATTTGAAGTTAGGTAAGTCATGTATCAAAGATTATTCTAAACTAGGCAATTTGCTGTTCTGATTTTCCATCATTTCAGAATTCCAGCTAAAATTAGTATAATCTATGTTTACTCTCTAGATATGTATTACTACAGACTTTTGTTTCATACTTAAAGAAAACAGGAGAGAAAAAGAAATAGGAGGAAAAAGAGAGATGAGGAAGGAAGAAAGAAAAGAGAAAGAGGTGGAAGATGCGGAAAAAGAGGAATAGAAAGAAGAGGGGAGAAAAGAAAATTGAAGACAACAGAAGCAAAGAGAGAGGGAAGAACCAGAAGGAAAGAAGGAAGGAAGGAAGGAAGGAAGGAAGAAAAGAAAGAAAAAAAAGAAAAGAGAAGAGAAAAGGAGAGGAAGAACATCAATGATGACCCTGATTCTAGTCCCAGTCTGGTCACGAGGGTGCTACAGAAGAGTTAGTCCTGGAATATCCTTTTCTCTTTTTGAGCACTGAGTAGCAACCTTCTTTAAACTTGGTAGAGAAGGGCTAAGAACAGCCACTCCTTCAAGGCTTGTGATTGCCTTGCTGGGTCTCTCCTATTTCAGGCCAGCTTCCCTGTCTGTCCTACTTAATGTCTGTTAAAGGGTTCTAGAGAGAAGATGTGGAGAAAGAGAACCAGCTGCCTGAAGTGAGTGACTGCCATTTACTTTCTGCAGAGTGGAGTTGGGTGGATGTCTCTTTGTCATGTGAGCATTTGTTAACCCCCGAAGCCAAGTGAGGGGAAGCAGAAGAGAATCACCTACAGAGAGAGACTGGGCATATCTGTAAGAGGGAGGTTCTTTTTTTTTTTTTTTTTTGGTACCAGGGATCGAACTCAGGTCCTTGCGTTTGCTTGGCAGGCGACTGAACCACTGAGCTAAATCCCCAGCTATATCTGTAAGGAAGTGAGACTGCAGTTTCTTTTCTTTCCAGTCATCTGCTTATGCATGTGCTTGCAGATCCGCCTCTATGCCATATCAACTTAGAGAAAAAGAACAAAAAAAGAAAAAAGAGAAAATAGTCTGAACAAATGGGCAGAGAAGAGATATAGTTTAGATTGAAAATGTCCCCCAAATCTCTCATGTGTTCAGAGGTGGAGCTTTCTACAGGAGACTGGCTCATGATTTTTTTTTAAAGGTGATCAATCCATTGATCCCAGCTGAATGTGCTGTTAGGAGGTAGGTGGGTCAGCTGCAGGTGTGTGTTCTTGTCCCCAGTTCCCTTCTGTCTCTCTGCTCCCTGGCCACCATAAGGGGAACAATTTTCTTCTGCTATGCCCTTTCACCATTGCCCTTTTTGCTTTGGAGCCAGCCCACCGTGGACTGAACTAGGAGCCAAATAAACCTCCCTCCTTTGAGGTATGGGTGTCAGGCAGGTATTGTGTCCCAGCAGTGGGAAAGCTGACTAATACGGTCAGTGAGATGAGATGGGCAGTGAGAGAGGAGACTTCTGGCAAAATGGGCAGGAGCCACATAACAGAAGGCCACGTGGCCATGGCAAAATATTTTGATGGCAATTTTTTAAATTTTTTCAAGCATTTTCTTGGCCTTTGCCTACTTATAGAAGACTCTGGATTTGGTAACCTAATTTTATTTCATGGATCACACATATCATATAATTCTAAATAATTTTGGTCTCAGTGGTAAGAAACTGCTGAGATATCTCACATTTGTTTTGTTATGATCTCTTTGGGACTATTTTATCTACATAGTTGTCAAAAATTCACTTATGTTATTCTGGCTTTCATCTCACCAAGCTCTTCATACCCAAAGATTAAATCCTTACCCATTGTTTATGTGTACATATTTAAGTATATAATTATAATTGACATCTATGGTCTGAAGCATATATGTTTGCTAGAAGATTGAAATAAATTCAAATGTTGTTACAAATAGTTCAGACTAATCATGCCAAGAGAAAGCCACTAATTTAGTAGCAGATAGGAAATGTGTAGAAGATAATGAAAACATGGCAGCTAAAAGTTCTGCTCTTTGATATTTATGATTTAAAACCCAGAACAGGAAACCTTTCCTCCTTAGAATTAGCTTGAAACTCCAGAGATAGGAATCTCTGCCCAGAGCCATATGCTTCAATCCTCATTAGAGTCCAGTTCCATAACCACATTAAAGAATGCACAGACTGCCTAAAACGTGTGCTCAACCCTCTCATAGCAATGTTCCTGGTTTCTTTAATACGAATTACTGTCTTCTCAGCACAATCCTTATCTTCTACCTGCTATACTTTACACTTATGCAAATAGTTACTCTGAAACCAACATGTTACCTTTTAGTTAATCTTGGAACATTAAGTATTGCAGCTGTCTTATGGAAGAAACAAAAAATTTTTCTGTTCATATGGAAATACCTTCATACTGCTCATAATAAATGAAGGATTATGAATAGTATATCAGTTATTGCAGTCATCATTATAGAAGTGTATTTCCTTGGGTTCTTATGGGAAATTACTTTCTTTGGCACATTCTTGGGAATTATTTCCTGTGTTCCATTAGTTTTGCAGGATGACATTCTAAAATGACAGATGCAGTTCTATTGTTTTGTTAGAGTACTCTGTAAATGCTCTTAACATTCCTGTTTGAATGCATATTATATTATATTCTCTTTGAATATTATCTGAGAATATGATTCATAGTTTAGTCTTAATGTTCTTGAAAAAAATCACTTAATGAACAAGAAGGAAGCTTGTTCTGGTAGAAAGTCATAAAGAACCGAACAGGTAATCCTTGTTCTAGTCCTGATTCAACTGTCACATAGCCTGTGGCAAATTGCTTCGGTTATAGCACCCGCTTCTTCATCAGTAACTTATTTTTTTTTTGGTACCAGGGATCGAACTTGGGACCTTGTGCTTACAAGGCAGGCGGCAGAACCACTGAGCTAAATCCCCGGCCCAGTAACTTATTTTTAAATTCTCCTTTAGTTTACGATTTCTAATATCCTATGATATGCAGTATTAACTAAATATTCACTAGGCAACTTAAAATCCTGTTGATGGGACAAAATTTAAATATAAAGATTATGGAAAATGTGTAAACAAGTGGTAACTCATGTGGTGTATTAGTGAGGAATACTAAAAAGAGAAGTCCATTGACTTAATTAAGCAGCATGGAGGTTGTTTCAAAAAGTGTATGGTGCTCTCAAAATCAGTTGGAAGCTAGAAAGGAGCCAGGCTTGGGGGCGGGAGGACTCCAGGGAGCTCTGAAGAGCAGAGGAGCGGGGGTACTAGCACTGTAGCATGACGGGGACAGTCTCAGGAGGATTTTGCTGTTGTGTTGACATTGCTGTGTGCATTGCTCTTGCTTCACTTGCTCATGTTCACTGTGCGGAACAGGAGCATTCAGTAGGCCCAAGGTTAGGTCACATGTCCACCCTCTGACTGTACTTCCAGACAAGAGCCTGGCAAAGTAGCTACCTTCAATTATTCTCCAACTAGAACCTTCCACAAACAGGAAACTATTCCCCATCAGAAGGTTAGAGTGCAGTTAAGATGTAAAATTGCAAATGAAAAATGTCTACTATCGTATTAAGTCACAGACTACAGAAGTGAGTTCACTTTGGAGTTATTGAGAGACCTTATGAAAGAAACTGGAAACTGGGTAACTAGAAATCGAGATGAGGTTAATGAAGGGAGATTAAAAATGCCATGCCAAGGAAATAACCAAACCAAGAAAAATATATCTTAGCCATGTGAGTTCAGTCTGTAGGACTTTAAATATCATTCTAAGTCAGCCGCATAGCATCTTTTAATTCTCAGAGGGGCATTATGGTAGATCTTGTGAAAGAGAATAGTAATTTGTGGCACAGTCTGTTCCCTAAACCTAGCAAAATTATTTCTTCTCGTCATTTTACTTTCACTTTTTTCCAAAGGCATCTTTAAAATGCATATTCCTTAGGACACGGAAGAATTTGTTTCTTCAGTCTTCTCACTCATTGAGAGGATAACCATCCCCTAAATTATAGAAACAATGAGCACAACAATATATGTTGAAGCTAGTGTTAAGAAATCATACACTTTTGTTATGGATATCATTTGTGTAACTTTTTTTTCTCCATTTCATTAAGAATTCTAGTGATGGATTTGAATAGAATGGCATGTCCAGGAACACTATTTATACTTTCTACTAATAAAAGCATAGTTTTCTTTCCACAGGATTAATGGATACACATGACAACAGCAATCCCTTGATTAATAGGTTTCACAGGATACTGATGACCAATAGAACTCAAAAAAGACTTCTGTGACTGATGTATTTGAGTTAAATGATAATTCTCTTTTATTTACCATGCAGTTAGAATTGAGGTCTTCAGGTGTTTTTTAAATTTTCACAGAAAACACCCCAGAGTTTAATGATAGTAACATGAGGAAAAAATGCCCCCACCTGCCTGTCTCCACATAATTTCAAATAAACACATAAAATCTACTTCCAATGTAACATTTTCATGAATATAAACTTGAGGATTCCTGGGTGCTGAGCATGCATATTAGGGACTCAATAAACATCCGTTGATTTAATTCAAAATGCATCTGGAACCTTATAGATAGGGGCTTCTTCACGCTAGTTGTCAAGAAATTACATTACTATTCTTTGTAGTAGTCCTGCAAGGATCTCACTTTTCTCCAAAAATGGTAGGAAGAACAAACAATCCTCTAGATACCATGAGTAAACAGGGACAAAATATTTTTAAAGTATCCTACTTAGATGAATTTACAAATCTGTCTATTTTCAGATATCCACAACAGAGAAAATTTGTACAGGAAAAAATTTTGTATATCCTTATCAAAACTATCAAAACTGGCAAATATATATCTATAATATATATTATATATATAATTGCAAAAAACATCTAAATCTGGAATATTTAAAAACTATCGCCGGGGATTTAGCTCAGTGGTTCCAGCGCCTGCCTCACAAGTGCAAGGATCCAAGTTAGATCCCCGGTTCCAAAAAAAAAAACAAAACAACTGTTGTCTTTTATGTATTGGCTTGATATGCTTGATGGCAACAGGAAGGTGATGATTATTGACTTTCTTAACTTTAGTTTTTCTCACTAAAAATGACAATTGACATGAGGTGGGCTGAGAAAACAACAAAAGTTCATTTTCTCCCCAGTTAGATGTGAAGAATATGTTCCATGTGTGGTAAATTTCTGCACATAAGGGTAAGATGCTATGGTTAACATGGCTGCTCTGGAGTAGTAGAAATGTGAAGGCAGATGCTGGCTGTGAATGTTGTGTTGCTGGGGCCAGGCCAGCAGCTGGCTCTGAGACCCCCCACAGAACACTGGGAGGGGCCTTTGCTTTGGTGAATTTGTCACAGCAAGGGATCTGGCCCTGAGCTTGTCTAGGATTGAAACTGAAGTTTTTATCAATTTAGAAGAATGGATGAATTTTCAAGCAACAGATTTGGGTAAATGAAGGTCACACAATTGATGCCTAAAATTGTGTGCCAATTTACTAAGTGTTAATGGGAAATACAATTTTTCCACCAACCAAAGATCTTTAGTCTTATGACTTATTCCATTACTCCCTGTGTGGATAATTGAGTATAAGATATCAAATTATAACCTGAAATTTAGCTGGTTGAATGTGAAATCAGAACAAGGGCAATTGGTTAAGTAATCTTTAATTGTTAATGCATCTCAAGACACAGACAATTATATTGGCCCAACAACATTCTTTCTTTCTTTCTTTTCTTTTTTTTTTTGGTACTGGGGATTGAATTTGGGACCTTGCACTTTTGAGGCAGGCGGCAGAACTACTGAGCTAAATCCCTGTTCCAAGAACATGACTTCTTACGTTTATATCTCTTTTTATTAGTCGCTTAAGATACATTTAACTATTTAAGGTCCAGCTGGCATTTTAGGAAAAGTTGTAATCCTTCATGTACTGACTACAGGAGAATTTAACTTTTAACTTTTGTTCTTACTGGCTGTCATTTATAAAATAAGGTGTAAATTAAATTTATAAGTACAGTTTCTTTTTTTGGGGGGAGTACTGGGGATCAAACTCAGGACCTTGCACTTGAGAGGCAGGTGGTGGAACCACTGAGCTAAATCCCTGGCCCTATAAGTACAGTTTTTTTTTAACTTTTACTTATTTATTTATTTATTTAGCACGGTGATTGAACTCGGGACCTTGCACTTGAGAGGCAGGCACCGGAACCACTGAGCTAAATCCCTGGCCCTTGTAAGTACAGTTTTAAAATGTGTCTTCAGGCAGCAATAAAAGTCACAAGTATTCTCAGGAGCAGGAGAGTTTAACAAGATTGAGTCATACCAGATGTAGGAAAGAATTACTTGTTATCCACTGTTAAAGAGTTGGAAAGGATCATCCAGTTGTGGCCTAAAATATCACATATGAAGAAGTATTTGGTGGTGAAAATACTTCCCAATGCCTTTGTATGATGCATATGAAATATTCCTAAACATTATCCATGTAGTTCTCCTTGGATTTTAGACCCCTACCTGCCTTAGCAGCAAAGTAAGTATCCTGAAACCATGGTACCACAAAGTATGGTAGATCTACTGTGTAGGTGACATTAAACTTGGCCATGATTCATGTATGGTTGACCTCTGAACTCTTGGGAAAGTCGTATCTGATATAAAATTTCAAAATTTTTAGTCCACACTAATTTTAATTTTTTCTTACTTTTCATATTGTCTGGTGTTGGCAAAGGCCAATGAAGAAAGAAGAAAGAACTTGAAGTTTGCCTGATTTCCATTAGCCCATTCCCCATCCTCAGTGAACCCCTAGACTCTTGGGGTACAGCATCCACTGAGGAAGACTACAGTCTGGACGTTCTTGACCATGACTGACACATAGGTACACAGGTACCACTTTGAATAGACTTAAACCCAAAGGATAATCCAACGGGTTTGTTTGTGTTACAAGTAAAAACAATATCTATTTCCTCCATTTAAAAAAGAGTCTTGCAAAAAATTAAATAGTGCATTATTTCTCTTATATGAGAAACCAAAAATATAAATTAATCGAAGAATAAAATAAAAGAAAGATAAGGAGGAAGACTTTTTGGAGATGAGGAAGGAGATCAACAGAGTGGGGGAAGAGAGGGATAGGGGAGTAGAAGAATTAAAAATCTAGATTATGGGCCGGGGATTTAGCTCAGTGGTTTTGTTGCCTGCTGCGCAAGTGCAAAGGCCCGACTTCGATCCCCAGCACCAAAAAAAAAAAAAAAAAAAAAAAAATCTAGATTGTATGTTCAGCTTTCTCCAAAAATAAGACCTAGTGGGAAAATAATCAGCCTTGAAAATTAGAGATCAAAAACGCCAGCCCCAGTTGGCTGATTTTGGCTTCACCTGCTATCACTATTCTCTTGCTTGGTGGCTCCTCTGCAAGGCAGATTTTTGATCTCTAGTTTTAGTTGTTTTGTTGTTGTTTTTGTTTTTTTGGTACCAGGGATTGAACTCAGGACCTTGTGCTTGTGAGGCAGGTGGCAGAACCACTGAACTAAATCCCCGACCCATGATCTCTAGTTTTGAAGGATGATTATTTTCCATGTAGGTCTTGTTTTCAGGGAAAGAGGTATAACTGGGAACCCCTGAAACATTAGCAGAAACCTTTGCAGTAGATTCCAGTTTCCTGCCCAGTGTACGATGCAGGCCTTGGTAGGTGGGTGGGGAAATAAAAGACAGAACTAAGAGAGACAGAAAGCAAGGAGCCAGGATGGCCAGTGGTGGTACAACTCACAAAGGTCCTGGCCAGTTCAAGCCACTGATTTTTATTGGTAATCATTTAGGGTAAAGGTGAGCTGTGTGCAAAGGCAGAACTAGGTGTGAAGACACACAATCATGCAGTTTCTATGGAAACTAATGTAAGCAAGACTTGTAAAAGACAAGACAAAGCATTCTCAAATTAGGAGAAAAATAGACAAAATATATGGTTGTAATTAGAACATTGTCCTTCTAGTTAGTAGGTTTTAATTGTGGGAACATAATTTGGGTGTGAGTCACTCTGACCTTGGCATGTAGGCTTTGGGTGGACTCACTTCTATAAACAAGCTAATTGTGGGGTTAACTCTTCACAGCCTGCAGTGGTTACAGCCTGTTTGGGGCATAATCAACATTGCAGTCTCCTGCAGATATATATTCTCCCCAAACCAATGTAACTTATGTATCACAAATATTAATATAAGATAAATAAAATGACAAAGCTTACAATATTCATGTGTTCTTTGTAAAATTTACAAAAGAACTAGCTTTAAAAAAAAGGTTTTGTTTTCATCTGAATAATTTCTTGTGTTTTCAACTGTCTCTTGTTAGGTTCCGATAGCTTAGGGAAATTAACTCTTAGGACGTTAGAGTTTACTTATCCATCAGTTTAAAGTCTTTGGTAAGATTTTGTTTTTTAAAATTCTGGTTAAATGAACTAGTATTATTACGGGGACATGCATATACCTTATTGTAAGAGTTTTTATGTCCTAGTATAACAGAGTTATCATAATTGTTGTCTTAATATGCTTAGACATGTTAAGACGTAACTAAATTATAAATAATTAAATTGTTTTGCTGAGTTGCTGAACCCAATGCATTAATAATAATACTTTGTGTATTGTTTAGAGTCATTTAGCTAGCAGGAGTCATGTTCCTTTAGTTGGTTAAGATGCAATCTTGCTTTATTCTTACCTAAAACGTATTTAAAATTAAATATTTAAATGAAAGCTATGTCAAAGAATGACTGTATAAAGAGGTTTTTCTCAATTACTTTGCATATAAACATTTAAAAACCAAGCCACAGTACAAAATACATTTAAGATGTGACAAAAATAAGTTCTGAGTTGGTAAATAGGCATGAATTTTCATAGTTCGTATTCAGAGATACCTAAGAAATTCTGGGTACCTAAAAAATTCTAAAAAGTATTGTCATAGAAAAACACAAATGCAGCTTAACTACTGTACTAACTGTAAAACAAACAAACAAACAAACACATTAATAAGATGTCCTTTTGTTCTGACTCTGCTCATTCCTAATCTAAAGTCAGTCTTTCTCTCTCCCGTCCTTCCTCCCTCCCTCCCTCCCTTCCTTCTTCCTTCCTTCCTTCTTCCTTCCTTCCTTCCCTTTGATGGCTTTTCTTATGATGTTTAAGAATAAATAGTTGATTGAAGAAAAGTCTCTGTTGGAAGGGAAGCACCTATTCCAGTTTGGAAAATGCCTGATTCAATTAAGGGAGAGGGATATGTGTCATATGTTCGAGAAGCAGGAAGGAAACTGGCAGGCAGAATTTCCGAAGTGTGGGAGGAGCATGTGCTTTGAAGTGATATGGACTGTTTTAATCCCATCTTATCCCTAACTAGTAGAGTGAAGGTGGATGATTTACTGTTATAATGAGAAAAGAAGAGATGTAAGTCACAGAATTTATGATAACATCAAATGAGATCAAGTGAGCAAAAAGTACCTATCAAGGTGCCTAGCCCACTGTGGTGCTCAAATGCTACTTTCTTTTGCTTTTTCTTTTTTTAATCTGTAAGGTTTAATTGTAACCAGGTGAAAAAGAGAATTTCCAAGATAATCTTTCCCTCCTAGTTGTTTGAAAGTTTCTACTCCCTTAATGTGATTGCCCTGGTAACACCCAGGAGAGAGTTCTTTCCACCTGGTCTGCAGACATCCTGCAGGCAGTGTCTCTCCTGATTCACTTAGTTTACTTACTCTTGCTGTGATCACCCCTATGAGGGGGAGATTGGTTCAATTCTATAACCAGGAAAATATTTCACTCTCCCACCGTGGCAATAATGGCCCGTCTGCCCTTGTGGAGTGAGATAATAGCGGCTGCTGACTTACTTGAAAGTTTCATCTATACAGTTTTGTCCTTTTCCACTTTTGTCCAATAGCTCTTAAGCTACTTTTTTTTAAAAAGTAAATATTTCTTGATGTTATTCAAGGACAGGATATGGAAATATCTCACTTATTGTTATATTCTCACATATTTTGGGATAAGATCTCTTCAAATGGATACAGTTTAATTTAGCTTTTCCGTTATTTTAGGATTAAGTAACTTCTTGTACCCATTAGTTCTCACACTTCTTTACTTTCTCTATGTGCTCTGGATAGTGTAGATACAATATTACAGTGAACTAACAGTTCACCAAGCAGAATCAAATCTAATCTCACAAAACTTGTTTTTCAAATGTAAGAGCCAAAGTTGTGATTACCCAAGTGCCCAGAGCATAAAATGAGAATAGGAAGAGGACAAAATAATGCAGATTGTTTTCCAATAGAAATATAGATGTATAATTAAAATAATTTTCAACTTTTTAGACACAGCCTAGATTTGACTATATCCATAATGGCAGAGACACAATGAATACCTTGTTTCTTTGGCTAATGATGAAATATTTCATTTTAAAAAATAAAGTTTTGGGCTCGGGATTTAGCTCAGTGGCACTGTGCCTGCCTTACAAGTGCAAGGTCCTGAGTTCAATCCCCAGTAGCAAAAAAAAAAAAAATACATTTTTTACTGTATTGTCCTGTACTACAAGGCCAATAACTTAAACAGAAGGAATTTGGACAGAATAGGATGACTATATACTTATGAACAAAACTCCTTTGGGAAATAATGATCACTTGATTTTGGAAGAAGCAGTTATGGTTTGCTACAGTTACTACAGAGACTTCAAAAGAAGCCATTATATGCCTTTAGTTGAATTTAAGATACAGAAAATTCTGGTAAAGCTTTTCAAACTGTATTTAATACATTGAGTGAATCAGAAGTGAGAAATGTTCTAAATCAATAACCAGCATTCTAATATGTCTTTTATGTAATTCAGCAAGAGGAGGTCTGGGAGACTCAGAGCCATGTGATTTCTAGTCAAGCCCAGACAGCTTGCCACCCTGTTCTCCCAGGAGAGAAAATGGACATCTGGGAATAAGAAAAGGCTACCCACTTGGGATTTTATTACTTTTCACATGTTATTTTCCATCTCATTTGCCTCCTCCACCAATTTCTCACCCCTGCTATTTCTTTCACTGCCAGCATGGCAAAGAACAAATGTGGTTATTGGTACATATTGGTGGATCCATAGTGGTACTTTGGGTGGGTTTTCTATTTCTGTTCCAGGGCAAGGGTGCACACAGAGCTGGGACATTTTTCTACAGTTCTAATGGTTGTTTGGGCCAGAAGCTGACTGATATCCAGCTGAATTTAGAAACTGTTATTTAGGATGACCTTTAAATGTGTTGCATTATAGATAATTGGAACTTAGATTCAGAAAAGCAGTACAGGAAGGGGGGAGCAATAAGCTCTGGAGTAGGATCTTTGTTCTGTACTTCACTAGATATGTAACTTTGGGTCAATCGCTCTTTTTCTCCCAGTTACCTCATTTATAAAATGGGAACAACCGAAGTGTTCACTTGATAGGTTTGTTGTGGATCAATATGTTGATTTGTAAAGCATTTAGAAAATGCCTGTCTCATGATAAATACAATTTAAGTGTTTGCTATCACAGGTTTACAGTCCCTTATTTGCAATTTTAAAACGGAAAAAGCTGAAACAAACATACATATTATAGGAAACTTATTTAGTAGCAAGATCTGACTGACTAGAAGTGATATATGACAAGTTCAAGCCTTTATTTATCCTACTTTGTGTGAGTATTCACAGGTATGATTGAAGAGCTATTAATGTGTTTGATTAAAAGCTACTGCCAGACCCCCCTGGAGTTATTACACAAGATAAAGAATGATTTTTAAAAACACTCTGAATTCAAAAGATATCAGGTCCCAAGGGCTTTTCAAAGAGATTATTGGACCTGTGTTGCTATTTCATCTGATGAGATAGTGATATGCATCTTGTATTTCATTTGCTAATCACAAAATAAATGGTTTGAAAATGACTTTCATGCTACAGTGGAGTTATATAATAAAGTGATCTACTAAGCTTTGAGAATGGAAGTTCTAACTAGCACAGAATTCATATATATTTTGCCATGGATTACAAATTTTTAAAGCATTTGTGTTGAGCATCATCAATCCCAGAACTTCTTTAATAAGTGCAACCTATATAAATTGAGAACTTTCTTTGTGCCCAGTGTTATGCTAAGCAAGTTACTTGATTTTCCTTTACTCTTCTTGGCAGCCCTAGTTAAATTGAATTTTATCATAATCTTGCTTAACATATAAACACACTGAGAAGTCACATAGTCTATGGAACTCAAACCCAAGTCTGGGCATTCTAAAACAAACTTATGCAATTCAGTATGAACTGATTATCTTTTGATGGTTGTGTTTGAAAGACATCATTAAGGACATGATAATAACAATAGCCACATTTATTACACCTTTCCTAGCTGGCAAATGTGTGTATTCAGTTTTACTAGATCACTAGTCTGAGGTGAATGATTCAGGAAAGAAGCTGAATAAGGCAAAGGTCTTCCTTGATTTATGCTTTAATTATGGAAACCTCATAATTCCAAGCAAAGTGGTTACTATGGGAATATATATATTCACCCTTTTATCCTCAATTTAGAGTTAATAATATACTAGTTTACATAAAAATGTAGAAACCCGCTGGGGATTTAGCTCAGTGGTTCTGCTGCCTGCCTTGAAACCTCAAGGTCCTGAGTTTGATACCGAGTATCAAAAAAAAAAAAAATGTAGAAATCTTTCTACCACATAGTAGTAATATTCTCCTACCCAGCTTTGTGTGATAATTACCATATTTGTTACATCAGCGTACATGTTTATATCTCTAAATCTGCAAGGAACTTCATAATTTATTTTTTTATTTTATTTAATTTTTTGGTACTGGGGATCCAACTCGGGTCCTTCCGCTTGCGGGGCAGGCGGCGGCACCAGTGAGCTAAATCCCCGACCCAACTTTATAATTTTTGACCTAAAGATTTAGATGTACTTTAAAGATATTTAGTGGGAAAACAGTATTTTATATTTACCTAGATATTTACATCTTCATTTCTTTCTGAGGATTTGAGATTTTCTGTTGGAATCATTTCCTTCAAAGTAACTTTCAAATAATTTCATTTAGGGTTTCGGCAAATCTGCTAGCTAGCAAATTTCCTGCGTTTTCTTTTATTTGAGAATCTTGTTATTTTGCTTTTGTAGTTGCACCACGTATTTATTATATATTGAATTCTGACTTGACACATTTTTCTTTCAGCCCTTTGGAGATATTGCTTCCTGGAATTCCTGCTCCTGTAGTATCAAGTGAGAAATCTGTGATAGTTTGAAACATTGTTCCTGTTTGTAATTACGGTGTTTTTGCGATCTGTCTGTGTGATTTTCTTCTCAGTTTTGATATACTGCAGGTGCACTATAGTGGGCTCGCACGTATCTTCATGCTTATCATCTTTGGGGTTCACCAAACCTCTTTGATTTGTTTTGTTTATTTATTTATTTATTGAGACAGGGTCTTGCTATGTAGTTCAGGCTGGCCTTGAACATACTATTTAGCCCAGGCTGGCCTCGAACTCGTGGTGATCCTCCTGCCTCAGCCTCCTGAATGCTGGTATTATAGGCATCCACCACCATGCCCGGCTGCTCTGTATATTTATATCTTTTGCCAATTTTTGGAAAATGTTGGTATTACTTTAATTATTTTTAATTGTTGATATTTTAAAATTATTTTTGTCACATCAGTTTCAATCTGGAACTCCAATTACACATACGTGATATATATATATCTATAATATATACATGATATTTATATATTTGATTTATATATATATTTGTCATTCAGGTTGGACTATTTCTATTGTTTTATTACTATTTCTTCTGTCATTGCTGTTCTGTTACCAAGCCTATCAAATAGTTTTTTAAATTCAGAGATTTCATTTTAGAAAAATTTTAGAATTTTTTTCATAGTTTCTATATCCTTACTGTGATTTTCTATCATTTTATAGATTATTGACATATTTCCCTCACCTCAACCAAAATTATAATAATTACTTTAAAATAGTTTCAAATTTTGGATCATAGTTCTATAAATGTAACATTATTATCTAAATCATACTTATATATTGTTATATTATAAAAATTTATACTGAATTTTTAACATATATTATATTGAACATATATATTTTCTTTTGAAAATACATTTTCTTTGGAAATAGGTAACTTGTTTTCAAAATATGTTCAGTAATTTTTATTATGTGTTCAGTAATTTCTGGATTGTATCCTGGATTTACCTAGGGATTAAAAATATATATTGAGATATAATTTACAATTTATGTAGCATAAATTAACACCACATAATAGTGAAATTTGATAAATTTTAATAAATTTGTGCAAAACCACCACAATAGTTTTTAGAACACTTTCATTACCCCAAAAAGTTTATTCCAGCCCACTTGTTCTCCATTCCCATTTCCAGTCCTAAGAAACCTTTTTTTTTTTTTTTTGGTACTGGGGATTGAACTCGGGTTCTTGCGCCTGCGCAGCAGGCGGCGAAACCACTGAGCTAAATCCCCGGCCCGCTAAGAAACCATTTTGATGTGCTTTCTGTGTACACTGACTTACCCTTTCTAGACATTTTATATAAATGGGGAGATACATTATATTGCCATTTGTATCTGTTTTCCTTCTCTTAGAACAATTTTGAGGCGTTTCTGTTATTGAATATATCAGCACTTTGTTCCTTTTTATCGTTGAAGAGAATTTCACTGTGATATGCTACACTGTGTACATCCTTTCACCACTGATGGAAACTTGGACTGTTTCCAGCTTTTGGCTACCTTAAATAATGTTGTTATGAACTTTTTATAAAGTTCTTGTGTACATGTTTTTTATTACCTGTCTCTGCTTTTAAACCCATGTATGAATTCTTATTTCAATTGTTACCTTTTTCAATTCAACTTCCAGTTTATTCTTTTTAGTAGATAATTGTTTTCTTATAAATTTTTCTGAATTTTCTCATTATTTTCTTAATTTTAATGAATATCTTAAACACTGTTATTTTAAAGTCTCTAATGATAGTTCTGTTATCTGGATCATCTTTAGTTTAGTTTCTGTTCCCGATATTCTTTTGTCTTTTGTTCTATGGTCTGATTTCTTCTCTTGCCTAGCAACATCTGATGGAGCTTTAGATATCCTGCACAAAAACGATAGAGGCCTTAGATGATAATGTCTTCCCCCAAAATGATTTAATTTCATTTTGGTGATCAGATAGAGATAATGGCTGATTAACTGGATTCTATACTTTTGATAAGACTGGTCTAGTTCTAACCTGTCTTCATTTCTAGTTTAAAGCCCTTATTTGGGGAGCATATCCAATCTGTGGTCTCATGTGAAATCATGGTTACATTGTAGGCCGTCTCTAATTTTGTGAATCTTAAATTATAGCCTGTGTGCCCTCAGTACTACCATCTTGCTATAGACCCTGTCCAGCTGTTTGGCGTTCCCCTACTTTCCCCTAAGAGTCTGTGAGTCTTGTTTCATATATGTGCAACTTTAGAGCTGGAACCTCTCAGAGGGAAACTGAATGTAGAATTCCAGGCTTACATTAGTGTGTTTTCTCTTATTCAAGTCTTAACCCCACCGGATTCCCACAACTCAGTGACAATGCTATAAGCCAGGTTTGTCTTTCTGTTTAGCCTCTGCTTCTCTCCAGCAAATTTGTAGGTGCCATGAAGGAAAATAGGGCAGAAGCTCACCTTATTGTCTATCCCTTTTTTCCAGAGCTGCTTGATTTAGATGCTCTCTGAGGTTGTCAAACTGTGATTTCATGCATTTTGTAGTTACGTTGGCAAGGTTACTCTGTTATAATCACTTACAAAATAGCTGCAAGCATTTTCCCCAACTTTCTTTGGAAATGTATACAAGAAAATCCTTACTTTATAACTGCAATGTAATTGTCATACCAGTGAGCAATGTTATTTTTAAAAAATTACATACTTTCACAGTGCCGGCCACAATGGTATACATCTTTAATCCAAGCTACTTAGGAAGCTGAGACAGAAAAAGACAAGTTTGAGGCAGCCTGGGCAATTTAGTGAGACCCTATCTCAAAACCTTTAAAGAATGACTAGGGATGTAGTTTGGTAGTAGAGCACTTGCCTAACATGTACAAGACCCTGTAAAACACACACACACACACACACACACATACACACACACACATTCATTATAAAAGCAGATTGAGTTTCTTTTGTGCTGTGTATAAAGGAACTCAACAAATGTGATGTGCAATTTATCTAAGACAAAAACCTTACAATACTAGTATTATAAATCTATAGTTAATATGCCAGCTACTATGGGCATTTGGTTGACTATATTTTTTTCTTAAAATGTAATAAAAATTACAAAATGACAATTTGGTGGCCCAGTTCTCTATAGTGTGTCTTTACCAAAATCTGACTTACCACATTTTTTCTAAGTCACCCTTCTGAAAATTGATTATAGTTTTATGCAAAAACATTGTGTCACATATAAAATATTTATTGATATTGCCATTGATAACTGTCAAGATATTTCTTCTTATGAACATTACTTCAAAAAGTGATTGACAAAATATTTTTCTTTCTCTTTATCCTTGTGTAAGTTTTTGAAAACTGTAAGTCTGACTACTAAGTATCAAAACAGGAAGTAGTCATTTCTGCTTACTAAGTGTAATTGATACTTTGACAATTATCAAAAGCCTTGATGGGCTGGGGATTTAGCTCAGTGGTTCTGCCACCTGCTTTGAAAGCACAAGGTCCAGTTTGATCCCCACTACCAAAAAAAGAAAAGAAAAGAAAAGAAAAGCCTTGACATTGTATTATAATCCACATGAATGATGAGTATTTCCCTTAGGAAAGAAACTTCAGCTTGACTTACAGAATTGCATAATTAGTTATGACAGTTTAAAAATCGTGTACCAGTCATATTTGTAAGGGAAAATTGAGTTTTGGCATAAGCAAAGGAGATTGCTGGATATATGCCTGGGGCCGTCATAGAGTTTTTGGTGATTACTGAACCTATAGGGAATGTCTCTAAGCTATTTCACCACAAAGTTATTTTAAGGTTAACTTGTAAAAATCAGATAACAATGCAAATAATTCTTTTCTGTAGTCATGCAGAGAAATTCCTTTTTAAAAATTTCATTGGGTTTGGGCTGGGGATTTAGCTCAGCGGTTTTGCCGTCTGCCGCGCAAGCGCAAGGACCAGAGTTCTATCCCCGATAGCCTCCCCCCAAAATTCATTTAGTTTGTTGGTACATTTTAGGTATACATTATAATCACATTTATCACTGGGAATTGTACCTGTACATGATATATTTTAGTTGTTATTTTTTCCCATTTCCGTTTCCTCCCTTCAACCTCTCCACCCCTTCCTATTTACAAAAGCTTTGTTTCCATTTTTTTCCTTGTTTTTTCATTTTTTTCTTTCCCTTCATTCCTTTCACAAAGAAATTCTTTCTACAGATGGAAAACACTTTCCCTCCTGTGGAAAAGTCAGTTTAGCAAATTCAGTATTTCAAAATCAAACACTTGATTTCTTTGGTATCCTTTTGAATCTGCCACAATGGGTCTCTCATCTAATTAATGAGGTAAGTAAAATCTTGCACATATATGTACTTTATATTTATGAGAGCCATATTTTTAAAACCTTTTATTTTATTTTATTTTATTTTTTATTTTTTGTCTTCTGTGTGGATTCTTTTTTTTCTTTTCCCCATTAAGTTTATTGGTACATTTTAGGTATAAAATACAGTTACATTCATCATTGGGATCTTGTACCATTACATGAATATC
>NW_004624813.1:1224445-1244646 GCF_000247695.1 Heterocephalus glaber | reverse complement strand
GTAATTATTTTTTATTTCATTTTTCCCAGATCCTCTTTTGTTGCCAGTTCAGAGAGTCCAGGTGGTTGAGTATCAGATTGTTCCATCTCGTTTCCCTTTGGGGTTGCTGCAGGTGATCCGGAAGTCTATTTTTGAGGCTTGTTTACGTGTCTTCTCATTTCCACGGGGGGTGGGGGGGGTGCTTCTGGTGCCTGAGCAGCTCACCTTCTCTGCTCTAGGAGCATGGGATGGCAGTGGGGGAGCTTCCTTCCAGGTGCTGGGACCGGCTCAGCTTCTCTGCCCTAGGAGCATGGGTTGGCCTAAAACCTTTTGTGAAAATTATCACTAAGTGCAGTTCTTCCTTTGGCTTGGTCATTTGTAAAACCACTTAAGGGAGAAGTGAATTCAGGTATGGACTTTAAACAGATTTGAATGGGTGAAATGTTGATCCATCAAAGTGAGAAAAACAAGAGCCTGCTTCTTTCTACAGACTTAATATTTAGATACACAACATAGGAAATAGGGCTAGGATATTACAGAGATTTCTCAGAGCTTTGTTGTTTGTTTTAGTAGTGCTTATAAAAATCTGTTTGCATTAAATCTTTTATATATGCTGTAATCATTTTTAACATGATTTCTTGTTTTATTCTTTACTTCAAAGTTTATCAGTTGGTTCAATAACTAAAATTGCTCACACTTCTGATAAAAGATATAAGTAAAGAGATAGAGGAATAGCTAGAAGCATGAACTATCATGTTTGCAAATCACTAAAATACAGGACAGTCTCTTAGGTCATTTAAAAAGAAAACATCATGCAGATCTGCCCCTCTTCCCCTGCAGGAGAGATACAAGGAATGATTTCCCCATCATTACCACTGAACAAAATATTCAGGATCTCATCCTTCTAGAGGATTCCTGAAGTATTCATAATCCAGATGGGGATTTGGTCCATAGGATATTCAGGTCTAATAAACAGGTCTAGAATAAAGACAGATTTAGTAAACTCACAATAACGAGACTAAGAGGCATCATCCATGCCCAAAATCCATTGGGGAAGCCCTGGATCCTAACTAAATCCTAATTTATTTTCCTGAGAAAATAAACTAGGGCAATGACATTATCATGCAAGTGGAGACTCCAGTTTACTCAACTTCTATTCAATACCCAGTCAGATAGTGCTCTTGGCAATGGTCCTTAAGTTCACTCATTTGTTTCTTCTAGGGCAAAAAGCCCCATTCCACATTTTTTTGGGCCCCCAAGTTTCTAAGTCTCCTTTTGGTACCTTCTTTCATTTATTCACCACTTCCTAATGTCCTTTCAGCCCCAGATGGGGAATAGGGAAAAAAACCCATTCCTCTCTGTTCAGACTTCCCTCACAGTCTTTCTCCTCAAACCTAGTCCTCTTTTCACAATAAACCTTAATGGCTCATTACCCTTAGAGACGGAATCATTAAGAACCAAAATATTAGTTCTTTTTCTTAATATTCAAACCCTGCCTCTAGGAAAGGGAAAATATTTGCATTTCATTATTCTTTGCATGAAAGAAATGAAAAAAAAGACTAAATAGTTTGAGTTTGCATATTATAATAGTAACAAAATTGGTGTCCTGACACAGAAAAATACTTGATTGGGAGATTTTAGGCAGTGGAAAAATAGAATTGGAGTTGAAAAGACCCCCCCCTTCACTCTATTTTTTTTTTTTAGATCCAGAATACAGAATACTTTACCAAGGTAGAATCTCTTACACAAACCATTTAGGTCTGACATACATTTCTGAGCTCAAAAATTTTTAGCTTTTTAGAATGGTAACAAAAATTTGTATACCTTATGTGAATTTTGTATATAATATCTTCTGGAGTGGTTGGAACAGCACTTCTTAGTCAAAGGCACACTCCTAGATCTATACACATGCAGATATGTCGCTTAAACCTGAATATTCATCTGAACCTTATAGTAAAGAATTTAAATGGCCTCACATCAATTATCATCAGCTTTTGCTAATAAACCATCTCAGGTGAGATTGTGTTTCACTGCCAATGAGTTTTTAAAAAGTGCTTTAGACTTCCAGAGTTTTCCAGATTTTAGCACTTTGGGTAAGTCATTTGGGCTTTTATTTCCTCAGTTTTAAGATGTAATCAATTGGAAAATTCAATATGCCTATAATAACAGCTTTGAGACTCAAAAAACAAATGCTCCATTTATTATTCATGTGTTTTTACTTTTTAATCTTTTGCTATGTCTTCATTGTATATATGTAATTTCATTGCCTTGTGAACATCCTGTGCGTAATACCGTATCAGTGCTATTTGGGTCTTGTTTTGCTTTTTAATTTGTTGAAATTTCCTTTGTGGCTAGCACATGGTTATTTATTATAAATTTCTCGTTTACATTAAGAGATGTTTATTCTCAGAGTGTGAATACTATTAAATTACATTCTTTAGACATTGTCCATACTAACTGTCCATATTAATTTTGAATCTGCTTGATCTATTGTTGTCCAAGACAAGTTGCTTAAAGGTTTCTACTATAATTGTAAAGGTGTCAATTTTTCTTTGACTTCCAAACCTGTTTTTCTTTTTGATAAATTTTATATTAATGTTTAATGTTTCATGACTTCTATATGATGAAATGTTTTTTCTCTATTATTCATTTTTGCCTTAAATTTTTTGTCTGATATTATCAGCTTTCTTTTTATTAAAATAAGTCTGATGTTTTTAATATACTCTATTTTTGGGGGGGTGTTTGGGGATTGATGGCTTTTGCACTGAGCTACACCCCCAGCCCATTTTTTATTTTTCATTTTGAGGCAGGGTATTTTACTCATTCATATTTGTTGTAACCACTGATGCATTTAGAATTATTTTGGCCTTCTCATTTTGAATTTTTGACTTTTTTCTTTTTTTTTTTGGTACTGGGGATTGAACTCGGGACCTTGTGTGCTTTCGAGGCAGGCACTGTAACCACTGAGCTAAATCCTTGGCCCTCATTTTGAATTTTTAACGTTTTATGGTTCTTATTTTTTCCTCATTTTCTTTCTTGTGTTGCACAAAACAAAGATTTTCTTCATTTCTTCCTTATATTAAAATTTTACCCCCAAACTGTAAACTAAGGCAGAAAGAAAAAAGCATTCTTTCATGTCATACTAAAGGGTACTAAGGCTATTCACATGATTCAGAGACTGTGCCAGAGTTTAAATTTGCTCTTTATCCCTTGATTAAGCCTAGACCCTATGAAATTACATGATAGTTGATAGATTTTTGTCCATTAGAAATAGCAACCCTGCCCATAATTGTTTTACTTTTTTCTCCCCAACATTCATTTTGTATTGCTATACTATAATTTTTAAAAAAGGTAAAATCATGACTCATAAAAAAAGTTAAGCATCAAAAATTTTATTCAACTTATTTATTAGTAAGAGAACCAATGTAAGATAGTAAGATAAGTTCAAACAACATTCGAGGAACTATATATATCATTCAATGAAAGGTTGCTAGAATAAAATTTAAATGAAACAGTTAATAGTTCACAGGGTGACAAACCATAAACTTTGAGGCTATATTTTCTACCAAAGAAATTATTTACATCTCCACTGGAAAGAAAGTAATAAGTTAATAAATAAATTCTTTAAATCAGGACCTTTCTTTTTCTTCTTTCTCTTTCTTTCTTTTCTTTCTTTCCTTCTTTCTTTCTTTCTTTCTTTCTTTCTATCTTTCTGGTTTGTTTTTCTCAGTACTGGGGATAGAACTCAGGACCTTCTGGTTGTGAGACAGGCATGGTGTCCTTGAGCTAAATTCCCAGCCCCTAAATTGGGATCTTTCTTCAGTAATATGCATTGTGTTAATGAAGTATATTCCTATCAGTGAGGGGATGCTTACTACAGTTTGCAGGGCAAATATGTCCACATATATCAGATGATGTAATGGGCATATTTATGCTACAGCAGCAGAAGAGAGTACTTAGCATGGAGAATCTATGGTCTGAAATGGCAAAAATAGATACATTACTCTCTGCTCTTTTATAGAAAAACTTGT
Organism: Heterocephalus glaber; assembly: GCF_000247695.1. The sequence continues at coordinate 1,240,636 of NW_004624813.1, read as the reverse complement.
AAAACCCTGACTTAAATTATTCTTTAGAAGGCCTTTGACCCTTATGATATTGAAAGGGTGCACTGCTTTCTTTCCAAGGTTTGGATAATTTTTCTTAATATTATCTAACACACTAGCAATTTTATTCTGGCATTTAAAAATGCTTGCTAGTAGTTTATAAATTTTTGATATGCATTTTTTCTATATTTCTGCAAATCATGTTTTTAACTCTTTGAAAATTATGCTTTTATGCTGTTTCCTGTTACCATTACATTTTTAAGCCACATACACTTTAAGTAATCAGTATCTCAAAGAGAAAAACTATGCTTGTTTTTTCTTTTTCTCCTTTCTTTCTTGCCCACTTGAACTTCCTAACTGCCACTTCACGAAATTCAATTTTTCTATCATCTGGAATAAATGTTCCAGTTTGTCATTAAAGGCAAGTTTTAAAAACCATCAGTACTTACATGATAAAACAGCAGTGATTTACCAGGTTTCTATTGCTTCTTGCATACTACTAATTCCTTCCAGTATTTTGCTGTTAGTGATTGTTTCAAAGAAGGTCAGTGAGTAGTAGTTTCTGAGTACTATGTATGAAAGTGTATTGATTTTGTGTTTTGGACAAATTTGACCACATCTGGATTTCTGTTTTTAAAGTTATATTTCCTTAACATACAAAAAATTGCCATATTCCCTCTGCTGAAATTTCCCAGTTATTCACATTTGTGTGCTCTCTCTTTTCCTCAAGTATTTATTATTGTTATTTTTTCTAAATAATTTGAGAACACATTACAAACAAGATGCTCTATTACATTTAAATATTTCAATGTCTATTTCCCCAAAAACAAAGCCACTTTTTTACACAATGACAATAGAGTAATCCAAAGTCGAAATTGGCATTAGGCAATGGAACAATCCAATACATGAATCTATTCTGATTTTGTCAACAGGGCATTTTGTGAGCATCTACATGTGTTTCCTTTCCTTGTCCTGGATATCACTTGTGATTAGTTGTCTTGTAATTCTATTCTCTTTCCACCTGAACAGTTCTCCTATTTTTCCCTGTCTTTTGTGATCTTGAGAGTTTTACAAATATACCTTTTGTTATTGTTGTTGTTTTCTTTTTCATTTTTGTAAAATGTACCTCTTTGAGCTGCTATTGATGTTTCTTTATATCCAGACTAGACCAAAAGACTTGCTGGAATACCATAGATAGTATGTCCTGTCCTTTTATCGTATGTGGAGACATATAATGTCAATCTGTCCCTCGGTTTTTGATGCTGACCCTGTTCGTGTTGGTTTCTACAGAATCTCTGCATTGTAAAGTAATCATTTCCCAATTTGTAACTGTTAAATAGTTTGGAGGCAGATTACACCAATACACTGCTCTTCATTAGACTTCTCTCCAGAAGACTTAGCATTGTTGACGAGTCCCATCTGAATCAATCATCTCAACTCTTTCTGTTGCATTTACTGGGCTGTAATCAATTCCTGCCATTATTTTAATATTAAAATTGTTCGATATCTGGCCAGCTCAAGCCCTTTCAAAGCTTACTTCTGTGATCTTTTGACACTCCAAATAATTCTGTAGTTACCTTGTTAATTTCTGGCACACCAAGATATTCCAAGCTTGTTTTGGACTTTCCTTCCTCCCAATCTGGAGTCAGCCTCTGGCATCGCCTACATGGGATGCAGGTTGACTCCCTGCATGGAAGATGTACTCTAATTCTTCTTATACGACAAGGCTTTGTCTATAAAAAAAGGCAATGTATTCTTTGAGGATGGCTGTCTTGATTTCTTAGCTGAGACATGTTTCAGATGTAAAGATCCCCCCAAAGATTTCTAGCTTGTAATAACTCCCTCTTTGACAGCTTCCAATACAACATATGTCTCCTAAATTTATGGCTTTTGTTTTGGCTCATTGTAATGGCTGCCAGTCTTTCAGAGACACCTTCCTGCCTCACATCCACTGAGTTTCCTCTCATATTGTGATCCTTCCTTTCTTCCTTCCTTCTTGTTTTTATTCCTGCCTTCCTTCTTTCCCTTTCCTCCCTTTCTGCCCACCTGGCTGCCTGCCTTTAGTCTCTGTTTTGGTATGGGAGGTAGAGATGTCAACATATGTTTACTCTGTATCTTCAAAAGTTAATAAATCTGTACATAAACATTACTACTTGTAAGTTAATAAATTCAGGAAGTGAATGTAGAGACATATTGTGTCTAAAGTTTCATAAGAATTGAATCTAATTCTTCCTCATATTTGGTGTCTAGCTGAGCACAATGGTGCATGCCTATAATCCCAATTGCTTGGGAGGCTCAGGCAAGAGGACTGAAAGTTCAAGGCCAGCCTGGGCAAGATCTTATCTCAAAATGAAAAATTAAAAAACGGCTGAGGATACAGCTCAGTGGTAGAGCACTTGCCTAGCATGCATCAAGCCCTGCGTTAGCTCTCCAGCACTGAAAAGGAAAGGCATACTTGCAATTTGAAGACTCTTCTGAATCATTCTTATCCATAGTCAGTCATTTAAAACACCATGTGTTTTACATACATTTCTGGAGACGAATTTCTTTAACGTGTTTAGGATCCAAATATTGATCTTATAACATTGTAGAGTGATGAGATTTTTGTCTGCTTCTCTTATTTGATTAAAGTCATACTTTCATTTCATCTTTAACTGAATTAGGTATTTCTACAAGTTAAATAACTTCTTTTGAAAGTCAACCATAGATTTTTGACCAACATCTTTTTGGGTGGTCTATGTTTCTTTTTAAGCATGTATCATTTGTACCAATGTCATCTAGCTTTGAAAATATAATGATCCATTAAAAAGATTTGGCAATTTTTGTTGCCTTTAATTGCATTGCCTAACTTCTTCTGGGTAATCTTTAGCTTTTGCTATCACAATAACATTTCATTGCAGTGCTCCTGCATAATACAATTTTTTAAAAAGCATTTCAAGTGAAAACTTGGAATCAGAATTTAATTCAGTGTGCAATTACACAGTTTGTGACACCAATGCAAATAACAGAGCATTACCCAATGAAAAAATTCCTCCTTTCCTAGGACACATAAATATCACCAACATCATGAGTTACACCTCAGTTTGTTTTTTTTTTTGGCATGAAGTGTGAAAGGTATGCTTTACAGTCAAGGAAGTATGGCATTCTTGTGAAATAGCTAATATACTAAATGAAGGAATGGTCATAAGGTAAGCAGAAGCAATCACATTGGTTTCTATATCAGATAGATCTCCTCTGGTTGCATGGGAAAAAAACCTCAAGTACAAACAGCTTAAGAAAAATAATATGTTAGCTCACATTTTTAGAAAATTCTAAAGGGTTGAACAGGACTCAAATAATATCAGTGGAACCTGCCACATTTCTTATGCCATTCCCTGTGTTGGCTTCAGTCTCAGGCTCGCTCTAGGAGTAATGTCTCTAAGGTTCAAGTCCAGAGGAGAAGGGAGAAAGTTATCTCCTCCAGAAGTTTCTACACAAATTCTGGGAGCAACTGGGGTCACAAAGCCCCTGACCCAGCATCCTGGGGGATATTTTGCTGTCATTGGTCAGCGACAAGGATGATGTGCCACTCAAAACACACAGATTGGTGGGGGTAGAGAAGTAACTCCTCAAGGAAATTTGTGTAATTTGACTTGTAAAGACAGGAGATACACATTGGAAATTAACAAGAAAATGTCTTAAAACTATGGTTGGCTATGGAAGGCAAGAAACAATAGACATTTTGGTTTTTAGCTCCCAATTGTAGAATCTGGAGGTGGCTATGTGTTTCTATTTTATTATAGAAATAACCAAACTATAAAGATATTTAAAAGCATCTAGTTTTCTGTCGTAAATCTTACATAATATTAGTGTTCATTTCTGTGTAGACCTAAAGAATATTTAGGATACAACTTCAAAAAAAGAGAAAAACATGCGGAGTAAAATATAAAAAAGTAATTGCTGGGGCCGGGGATTTAGCTCAGTGGTTCCACCACCTGCCTCACAAGCACAAGGTCCCAAGTTTGATCCCCGGTACCAAAAAAAAAAAAAAAAGTAATTGCTTTCATAATTGATTCAAGCACACTTAAGACTCTGTTTTTATTTGTTATGATGACTTAGAAAACTGTAGTTACATTGTTCTACTTGTCTCTGGTGAATAGGTAAATAATAGTAAAAAAATTATATTTGCTAGAAAACTAGGATTAAGCCTAGAAAACGAGGGTTCATTTTTCCTGTTAAGTCCTGGATATTCCATGCTTTTGGTCAGATCTCAATTACTCTTGTTTACAACCTACTCACTGCCCTATAAATATGTACAATACAACTGTAGTGTGATTCCTCAAATTTGAAGTATACCTTCCCAGTCGATCTATAGCACCTTTCCTCCGTGGTCTTAAACACAGATAAAAATAGAAAAATTGAACAACTACAAGATGTGAGTGGCTATTGGCTTTCTTAATCAACAATACTCTTCCCCTTTCCCTATCATTCTCATCTCACACCCACACCACCCCCAGGATAAAGCAACAAGCAGAACTCAGTTGTTTCCCCTCTGGGGTATAAATGGTAACTATCCTGTAGTGTTAGCCAGCTCTCAGCTTCTCTGAAGCCTCTGCGATGATAAATGGAAGGTATGATCTGTCTTGCACTGTGTAAGGAAATTCTTGAGGACTCTAAATAAGCCCTGGGGCAGTAACTGAGATTGTGGTAAGAGAACTTCTTGGGAAAGGACACCCTTCCCCCACATCTTCTGGGGAACAGCAAACAGGACCCAGGAATTTGTCACTGTGTTTCTGCCTCTAGATGTACCCTAGCTGCCTCAAAGTACATCTACTGCTGGTATGTGTGTTAGAGTGACCTAAAGACACCAGCATCCTCGGCTCTGCCAGCTCAGGAGAGAAGGAATAAATAGAGACTTGGCACCCATCATGCGGAAGGCTGCCGACACCTGCTCAGCACAAATCCCAGGGCAATGTGCTTTCCGTCTTCACTGCATGTTTTGCACGAAGGACTAAACTTTGTTTGTCCTCCGTGCAACTAAAGAGATTGTATTTCATGGCCAACTGGGTTCCCTCTGAGGCAGAATTTGGCTCCTGAAAAATATTACTTGTCTAGAGAAATGTTGAAGTTGTTTAACAAAAGTCATAAAATCACATTTTCTTGGTAGTTTTCTTCGCTTTCCATTAGTTTAATTGAAATTACTCTTTGGTTGCTCCCCTCAAAGAGCATTATAAAAGGAGTAAATAATTTATTTCTGGAGAAGAAATTCCTTTATTATCATTCACAATACTTTACTCTTGAGATTGCGAACATCATCATAATAGGTCTGGGTTATTTGAGTGAAAATGATGTAAATAATTCTCAACTCTCTGTGTTAGTATCCTCAGTAAAAATGGATCGTCCTACCAATGTTTTTCATAAATCTTTTATTATAGATTGTTTTGACATTTATGCTGCTCATTTTCACCGAGCCCTGACTCACCACTGGGAGCTGTGTCCTCATGAATGCAGTGGACTCAGATGTGACAAAGCTTCAGACTGTTTCATTATATCCAGTTTGCCTAGTTTCATACAAAGAGGGAGCTGAGAAGTGCCAGTCTCTGCAGATCAGAAAGCAGCCACCATGAACCAAGCTAAATGGGACATCTCTGATTTTCTGGGCATGACTGAGACTGATGGGCTCACAGCTGTGCAGGGGATGTACAGCAGGGTGGTTATGTGACTTTCGGGAGCCAAGCTGTCTAGGTTCAGCACCCAGATATTCCCAATTACTTACTGTGGACTTTTGGATAAATTATTTAATATCTCGAAGCCTCAGTTTCCTCACTTATAAAATAGAGATAATAATAGCATCTAACTCACAGGGTTGATGTGAGGATTAAATGACCTCATGCTACTGGAGTATACAGGGCAAGGTCTGGCACCAAATAAACACTCAGTGAATGTTAGCTGTTAAGTCCTTCTGTTTGCCACCACTGCTCATCGGGTCTGAACTACTGAAGCTCTTGGCATGTGAAATGATCATTTTGGCACTTGATCACTTATTATTTCATTCATCATCAACTACTGAGGCAATTTTAATTTCCCTTAGATTGCTGACTATACCTTAGTACTCAAGACAGTGGACGGCTTGTTTTAGTGGTGTTCAAAATTAAACTGACCTCTAATAAGTATTTACTCAAAGCTCTAGGTCAATACTAAAAAGCTAAATGAATATTGTGTCTTATTAATGAAAAAAAAGTCCAGTTTATAGAAGATCTATTTAATCCCTCACTGCTAGAATATTGGGTCTGGTGTGGAAATGTACACCTTAAATTGAACCAGTAGCAAAAGGCAAGCCGAGGAGGGTGAGTTTTTTCATTGTGATATTTTTATACATACATAGAACATACTTTGAACATATCCACCATCTCTATAGTCTAGCAGAGGGTAATTACGTTGGGAGGTTCTAGAAACCCTGCATTATATGAAAAAGAGCAGAATGAACTGGATGGTTCTGTGAATCTTATTTTTTCTCTCTTCCCTTCCCTTCCCCTCTTCCTCTTCCTCTTCTTTCTCTTCCCCTGCCTCCTGCTCCTTCTTCTTCCTCTCTCTCTCTCTCTCTGGTGTTAGGTGCTGCTAGAGAAGTTTGCACATTCTAAGTTTTGATCTATCATCAAGCTTTGCATCCCTAAAGCTTCGATCAGGGGTAGTTACCATTTCACTTTAGTAGCCTTTACTCTTGCAGACATTATGGCTTTATTTCTAGGCCAGCTTTATCATCCTTGCCATTTTTCTTTGCCTAAGCTGTTCTCTCTAGAGACTCCTTAGTCTTGACTCCACTGGGTCTCTTGGAGGCTTAGTACTGCCTACCAGTTTGCCTACCAGTTACCGCCTAAGCACTGCTGAATCCCTGTCAGACTCACTTTCTGCCCTGCTCTCCCAGTCTCAACAGGCTCTAGATCAATGGGTTAGAAACAGTTGTGACTAAAAAAATATTGATAGCCAAGGGACCAGCTAGGTGAGCTGGTGAGCTAGGGAGTCCAGAGCTCTTTGGGAGCATGTTCTTCATTTGAAGATTAAACTCCATAGCTTTCCTGCTAACTATATTCTCTTTTTAGACTGACTTGAACTTTGAGAATTCTCCCAAGTGATGTTGCCATTTGTTCAGTTTAAATGACTAGTGCAAGAAAGGGGATGGGTTATCTACAAAATAACTCAATGCTACATGCTACATCTCTCCTATATTTGCTTTTGAGACTGAGCATATAAATATGTAGATCAAAACTATCAGTAGAAGTGTTCCAAACTGCCTTCTTCTGTAACCTGATGTTTGGAACTACAGAACTGTACATGTAAGAGAACAATTATTTTAATTCTATATTCACTTTTGTTTCTAAAATTGGAGAGTGGCATTTCAGACTGTTACTTGTGGGCTTGCTCACTAGTAACCATAATTTTTTGTTTTGTTTTTTAGCAACAATTAAAATTCACACAATTGTAGAAAATTTGATGTCAATTTCAATCCTATCTGGAAAAATATAAAACACTGAGTTTTTTTTAGGAGCATGTGAGAAGCAGTGTTCTAATGTATAGCTTTTATTTTCTCTAAGCCCGCAATGAACCATGATAATGTGGTTCCATGTTGTATAATATGTTTACTCATAATCATTCCTGCAGGTTTCTCTTTCTCTTTTTAAAAATCACAACAACTAGTGGGTAACAACAGCTGCTAGTGTTATCGTTGTCAGACATTTTAGATAGTATTCCCCTTTGCAAGATGAAGTTGTGTTGGAAATACCAAGCTGTGTATATGTTGAGATTGCCACCCGCTGGCGGAAATAGAGAATTTCCATTTTAATGAGTTTAAAAAAAATTGTTTGCTGTTTTCGGAGTAAGAATTTGTAATGTTGAGGTTCTTTAAAAATATCTTTCAAACCCCACTCAAAGAATAAAGGATTTTATTGTTAGGAGCCAATTTAAGACTCTGCTGGAAGAAGTAAGTAATTATCATCATGAAACTATTTAAACGGCTTTGTTTACAGCCCTTACAGCCTCTACAAGGGAGAAATGAGGAAAAAAAAGTCACAGAATTAAATGTACCAAAGCGTTATCAGTGGTTGTTACTGAATACTGATTAAAAGGGTTTAAACTAATTTTTGTTTAACTTTTATTTAGTTATTTTTTTGTGCTACCAGAGGCTTGCATTACTTTATTTATTTTACTTTTATTAGTACATGTTTGCAGTACATAATGACTGTATTCACTGTAGGGGTTTGGCACATGTACATAACACATTTGTGGTATGTATTCCCTTTCTTTTCCTCCCTACCTCCACCCCCTTTTATTTTTCCAGCATCAGATTAATTTATCTTATAAGACCTTATAAAGTTAATTATCATATGTGCAGACTGAAAACCAGACTAATAGGCTAAAGAACATATAAAACATATAAGACAACTGTACTAAGTCAAAGTATATTTTTAGATATATTGTCTGTACTGGATTACAATACTTTTTTTCTTCTCTTTTTCCTATTAGTTGTCTTTTACTATATATATATATGTATATATATATATTCAGTTTTTATATAAGAGAAATCACATGATATTTAACCTTGTACATATGAGTTACTTCACTTAACATTGTGGTCTCAAGGTGCATCCATTTTCCTACAAATGACTCATCTTTTTTATGGTAGAGTAGTTCTCCATTGTGTATAAATACCGCACTTTTTAATCCATTCATCTGTTGATGGCTGTTTCAAAATTTTGCTATTATGAATTACACTACTATAAACATGGATATGCACACATCACTGTGGTTTGATGTCTTTAACTTATTTGGGAAGATATCTAGAAGGGGATTAGCTGGGTCAAATGGAATTTCTGGTTTTAGTTTTTTGAAGAAACTCCATATGGATTTCCACAGCTGCTGTACCAGTTTACAGTCCCAACAACAGTAGAGAAAGGTTCCATTCTCCACACAGACTCACCGGCATTTGTTATTGGTTGATTTCTTGATAATAGCTATTCTTTCTGGAGTGAGATAGAATCTCAGTGTTTATTTAATTTGCATTTCTCCAATGGCCAGTGATGTTGAACATTTTTTAGTGTATTTTTTGGCCATTTGTATTTTTTCATTAGAGAAGTGTCTGTTTATTTCAGATGCCCATTTTAATTGAGTCTTTAAATTTGGGGGTCTAATATTTTTGAGTTCTTTACGTATGCTAAATATTAGTCCTTCATCTGAGGAGTAACTGGCAAAATCTTTTTCTCCATTCTATAGATTGTCTCTTCATTCTGTTAGTGCTTTCCTTTGCTGTGCAGAGGCTTTTAAATTTGATATGATCCCATTTGTTGATTCTTGGTATTATTTCCTGTGCAATTGGGATTTTGTTCTGAAAGTCTTTGCCTACACCCATGTCTTCAAGAGTTTTACCTATTTTGTCTTCCAGCAGATTAAGTATTTCTGTTCTAATCTCTAGATCTTTGATTAATTCTTTTCCTTTTTTTTTTGGTACTGGGGATCAAACTCAGGACCTTGCGCTTGCTAGGCAGGCGGCGGAACCACTGAGCTAAATCCCTGGTCCAATCTTTGATTCATTTTGATTTTAATTTAGTGCATGGTGAGTGATATGGGTCTACATTAAGCTTGTATTGATTTAAAAGAAAACATACACTTGAAGAGGAAAAGTATCTATATGTGTGCATGTAAACTGAAATGTATGTCTTTAATAATGATGCTTTGTGGAGTGTAAGAAAAAAACCAGTGCTACATTTAACTGAGCAGCTAGAAAAGGGACAAAAGCCCAGGGACTGAATGAAGCTCTCACTCCACTAGCACAAATGGAACTCAAGTGCAAGCACAGAAATTTATGATGTGATAAAGATGCCCGTTCAGACCCATGTGCAAGGGTGCATAGTCACCGCATATGTATGCCAAATAAATTCCAGATTTGACATTAGAAATCAAATAAGTTCAAAATATATAAACTGAATAGTTAGGTGAAGCAAAAATGCCAAGAAAAAAGTATAAAGAAAAATACACAGGAAAATCTCTGTGTATGAAAATCACCATAAAACAAATGATAAAATGGGAAAAATATTTATGGCATACAAAACTGACAAAATAAAAAAGGCAGTTTTTTGAAAAAGACCCATGAATCTTGGAAAAACACATTTGACCTCATGACTAATCAAAGGATGGTTTTACTTTTAAAAAATTTGAAAATAAAAAATTTATTTATAAAATTGACCAAAACTTTAAATATTTTAATATACCCAATATTGTCAATATCACTTTATAGTATATAACTATTTGTCTATTTAAAATTATTCCTTAAGGGCCGGGGATTTAGCTCAGTGGTTCTGTCGCCTGCCCCATAAGTGCAAGGACCCAAGTTCGATCCCCAGTACCAAAAAAAAAAAAAAATTATTCTTTAAAATATATAATAATATGGAAAATGCCTTGTCAAATTTAGATTAAAAATAGTTTAATAATGCTATTTTGTCTTTATCCATTCAGAAGTATTTTATTCCAAGGTTTAAATATATTTCTAGTTATCATTAATGTTCCATCATCATCATATATATTTTAACTTTTTTTTTTTTTTTTTTTGGGTACCGGGGATCGAACTCAGGTCCTTGTGCTTGCACAGCAGGCAGTGAAACCACTGAGCTAAATCCCCGGCACAACTTTTAACTTTTTATAAACAACTGCTTTAAAAAAAAAAACTTTTAAAACTTAGGGTACAAAATAATGCATGTATTTGATTACTATTTTAATAAAAGTATGTGCTTATACATGTTATTCATATTTTAAAATTAATGGTGATTATATAGATACTTCTATGGTGTTATTTATGGTTATAGCCAGGTGTAGGTTATAAGTAGCTACAGGTGATTATTTTTTTCATTTATTTTTGTAATCATTTAACTACTAATAAAATGTAAAGATTTATATCTCATCTTTAGGAAGACAATAACATGGAAAGATAGTCGTGAAAACTAGTTAAAATAGAGAAAAAGTACAACATAATATATGCAATTTGTTCATAGTTTGATAGAAATAGAAACACCAGGTCTGTTTTATTTATCATCTATATGGAGAGATTTAAAAGTTTTTGGAAGGCATGCTTTAATATTCTAATTATAATATTTTAATTATGATTTTTAATTTTAATTATGATTTTAATATTTTAATTATGATTTTCTATGGCAATATGAACATAGTAGATATTCATCTCTAGCTTTTATCTAGAAACAATTAAGTTCAAACTCACTTTATGTATAATCCAATTTGTAACAATTTAAATATGTGCAGTTTATTGAGTGTCAATTACAACTCAATGAAGCCATTAAAATTTATAGTATAATGCTGTCCAATAAAATATAAGCAACTTTTATCTACTCTTTATAAGAAGGAAAATTAATATTTAAAAGTATAGAAAGAAACCTTTCTTACTACTCAGTGTTCATTTCATCCCATCTATAGAATGCTCAAGACAGTTCAAGATCTTTCTTGACTGGTATTAAGCACAGTAATGAATAAGCATTTAAAAATGATTCACACAATGTGTTCTTTGCAAGGGTGGAGGGAGTGGCATAGAATATTTCTACTTATCATGATATATAAGTCCAGCAACAGAGATGAATATCATGTCCAAGGAGCTGACTGTTTTGTCCAAACATTCAATTATTTATTTTCCATCACAAGACAGTTATTTCTTGTGATTGATAAACTTTAGCAAGCAAACAGACATGCTATGCAATATCAGAAAGAAGCAACTTAGATGTTAGAGTCTCTCATGAGCATATCCTGTGCTTCAGCAGTAATTTTATTGATTATGTGACCTGTTAAATAGTCCATCTGCAATGCAAATGTCACCGTAAAATTGAAAAATGTCATCAATTTATTTTCCTCAAGCAATCTCAGAACTAAATTAAATAAAACCTTTGATTTGAGGAAACCAGCCAGCCTTTTCTGATAAAGCTTTCAAATATCTGGCATGTTAAAAGTGTGTGGCTATGTACATGAAAGATGATACTTGACAAAGACCGACACTGTCTCAATCAGTTTTTAATAAAGGAAAATATAAAGCTCTTCTGTGCAGCTGCACCCCGTATGGCTGCTGAGCAATGCTAATATGTGTGCAGAGAGCTGATGATGAAGCTGCCTCTCCTTGAGCTGTGTGGAGCCCTCCTGCGCAGATGCTCCGTGTGACAGCTGGCTGCACAGTCCGTGCTGTCTTTCCTGAGAGGCTCACAGCCTTGAATCCAAATAGTTAATTTTTCAATACTAATGCATAGCACAGACCTCAAGAATGAATAGAAATACTCATCCCCGAGGCATGTCACAAGTTGATTATAATAAAAATTGCTTAATTATTTATTAGCAGTTGCTTTATAAATTACTCTGGTTTTGCCGAAGATGAGATGGGACAAAAGAGCCAGAGAGGCAAAATAGACAAGGGACCTGGTGGTTAGGGTTTCCCATGGCACAGATACCTTTTGGCTTTATCCAGTAAGCGCTGTGGAAACAAATCTCTTAATGGAGAGTGAAAGGTCAGATTTGTGGTTTTTCTGTGTAGTGAAAGACAGATTTGAAGGAGATGAAAAAGAGAAAGGTAGCAGTTATGAGAACTATGAGAACTTGAAGTGAAAATCTCAGGGCATCTGAAAATGAAGGGAGGAAGCCCCAAAATAGTTACAAAGCAAAGCACGTAGGAGAATCATTTGGGAGAGTTTGATACCTATCCATGGGAGATGGGGCCAGAGGGAAAGGACGGAACTGAATTCTCTGCTCTGGAAATCTGGTTGGACAGTGAGCCCCTTTGCTGCTGATGAAATCACAGGTGCTGATACAGATTAGAAGGGAAACGTAAGTGGCTGATTGACCTACTTTCCTAATGGACACGTTCAGTCACCTAGAAATTTTACAAAAACAAATTGTATGGACAAACATATAATGAACAATGACAGTAGAATTACAAAGTCCTCCAACCAAATTACAAAAGGCCAGAAAATCATATGAACCTTTTTACGAAGCTAATGTCACAGGGACACAGACAAAGAAGGTACAATTAGATTGTATTAATTGTATTATGTTGCAATGAGAGTGATTTTACTTGCTACACTAATGAGCAGTGTTATAACTGACATTCGCTTTGTGTCTCACCTATTCATTCATTAGAATGAGGTTTTATTTTTGTTTCTTTTACAAAGTCAGTATGCAATAAGATCAAATAAATTTTGCTGATTGCCAACAGATGGTGAGGGGCTCAACTTCAGGACCATCTGATCTTTTGCTTTTCAGTTCTTTCCGGCTGTTCTTTCTACTTAATTACCTTCCCTTCACTTCCTAATCCCTTCCATGTAATTCTACACCAAGAGTGGGTCTAGCACTCTCTATTAGCTTTCTGATAAGGTATTCTTTCTTTGTAGCTGTGTTGCTAATGGATCTAAACAGTGTGGTTTTGGCAGAACCTTTCAATTGCCATTTAATCATGTTTTTCCTCAATTTATTAATTCAGTTTAATGCTGAGAACTTAAAACTTATTCTTATAATTTAATCTCATTTTACATCTGACACAATGGTTCAACCACCAGTAATTTTACATAATCAAAGAATTATTTTAACTGACCTGTCTTTTAAATCCTTCTGATAAGAGACATTTATTTTTTTCAATCATTAAAGCAGACTTACTAAAGTGATGTATGTATTTCAGTAAGAAATTTCCTTCATTCTCTGAATGCATCTATGCATCTTTTATGAATGAAGGAGAGAAAGTATTGCTGTAATACATATTTTAGTAATATTCCAGGGAAGCGCCTCCAGGGTAGGAATTTATGGAAGCTCAGAAAGTACCTCTCCAGGTAGTTTCCTCTAGACTACCTAGATACCTGCATATTTATATAGTCCAAATGTAGACAGAACCTTTCCTTCCCTTGACAAGAATGTTTTAATGTTTAGTGCAACATAAGAAGGCTCTTTTATTGTCTTCATAACCCTGCTTTCCTAGGTAGACTAATAGAACCCTATTGGAACACCCTAAATCATAGTTGTGCTCTCAGGTTTGGTGTTGTTTAGTAGTAATCTAAACAAGTGCTTCCACTTTTGATAAAGAAATTGCACACCAAAAACTATATTTTTAATCATTTGTAATAAAAAGGCTTAATTTTAAAGTTATCTATATTCCATGTCATTTAAAAAATAGCTTTTTTTCTGATAATGAAAACAATATATGTTGACCTAAATTTTTATTGAAAAATACAAAGAGATAAAAGAAAAAAAACCCATGATGGGTACAATCATGTCATTGATGAAGGCTATACATATTTTTGCATATATCCTTTCTGGATTTTTATGCATATCTGCATTTAAACAAAAGTGGGTTCATATTGTATATAATGCTTTATACAGATAATCATTACACATCTTTAAGTTAGGTAAATTTTACTCTGCATGTGAGAGAGAGGCAATTTAAGTAAATTTTTAAAAATACCCTTCATGCTGCTCATGAGAATAAGCATGAGACGGGGGACAGGAATGTGGTCCTTCCTCAATCAGTTCCAATTTCTATATCTTTCTGTGACTATGATTCTGATTTTCTTACAACGTAGTCTAAACTCAAGCCAACAGCTTCTGGATGCTCATTCACACACAGCTATCTGTTATAAAACAGAAGAAAAATTGTATTGAATCTATGGTGTCTGGTCTTTAATCTGGAGATCTGCAAGGGTAACACTGACCACCCGTGATCAGTTTCCATCACGGGCTGGTTTTAAAGGCTGACTTCCACACGAGGGGACACTCCACTGTGTGCTACTTGTTTACTTGAATATGCAGTTGTTAATATTTTATATGTCATTAAGTAGACTTTAAGAACATTTAAAATAATTGTATGGCAAGCCATCATATGGATGGTCCCTATCTATTTTAATCTATTATTAATAAACATTTGGTTAATTTACAATGTTTTGTTATAAATAAGGCCATGACAGATGTGGTGCTGAGATATGATATGAAAGGTGCTCTTTATTTCTGTACAGATTCTTGATGCTGTTTACATGTCTCTCTTTGAGGCACTTTTGCCACTTTCATGCTGATAAGACGTAGGGAGGAGGGGCAATGAACGTCACAGTAACCAGTTCGTGGTTGGCTGCAGTGGACATGCAGGCAATAACACATGAATTTTTAATACACTCTTTTGGTGTGATTTTGCTGCCCCTTTGCTGGGACACCTGTTTGGAGGGCTAGATTGCACTGGGTCGTGTGAGCTGATTCAGAGTGTATTTACTAGGGCTATTGGAGAGCTGCTGTGTTCTAGTTCCTTCTATCGGCTTTGTCCTGCCAATAGCCATGGCGCTTTCCAAAGTTAGAATACTTCTCGGATTCCAGGGCTTGTTCCTCAGATCTGTAGCTCTCCCTCCAAGTTTAGGTTTTCCTGAACAGCTGCATTGGATAGTTATGTGCTGTTTGATTTGAAGGGTGAATGGAAAACTAGGAGTCTCACAGCTTTATGAGATGCTCTTCAATGGACTCTCTTTGTCCACAAGTCTTTAGAAAAAGCAAGGATTCCACTCCTAGGATACATTCGCAGGTGTGGAATAATAACTGTTCAAAAGTATAAACATTTTTTATTGGAAATTTGCACCTTTACATAATCTCTTTTGGTTCTTATTTTTTCCCCATTCCCCTGCCCTTCCTTCAACCCCTCCATCGCTAATTACAAAGACTTTGTTTCCATTTTAACATTTTTCTCATATTGATTCCATTTCCCTCTTTCCTTTCCCATACCCCTTTCTCTTTGCCCCTTTTCTTTCTGTTTCACATTATCTATTATTCTATTATACCTTTTACACCTTATTTACACTTTTAGTTTCTCACACTAGAGAAACTTCGATATTTACACGTCCTATTTATTTCACTTAAGAGTATTGCCTAAATGTGCATCCATTTAGCAATAAATGTCTCTAATTTCTAATTTTTTACTGCTGAGTAGTACTCCATTTAATAAAAAAAAACACATTTTCTTTATCCAGTCTGCAGTTGATGGACAATTGGCCTGCTTCCAAGTTTTGGCTATTACAAACTGTGCTGCTATGAACATGGGTGCACATAGATCACTGTGGTATGATTTTTTTTAAATTTTATTTTATTGGTACATTTTAGGTGTACAATATAATGACATTCATCATTGGAAATTTGCACCTTTACATAATCTCTCTTGGT
>NW_004624813.1:1196598-1222575 GCF_000247695.1 Heterocephalus glaber | reverse complement strand
ACCAACTACTTGACTGAATTTGGTTATTAAGTCTAGAAGACTTTTGGTGGAGTTCTTGGGGTCTTCTATATAGAGTATCATATCATCTGCAAATAGTGACAATTTGACTTCTTCATTTCCTATCTTTACTCCTTTTATTTCTTTCTCTTGTCTAATTGCTGTGGCTAATGTTTCCAAGACTATATTGAACAAGAGTGGTGATAGTGGACATCCTTGTCTTGTTCGTGATTTTAGTGTGAAGGATTTAAGTTTTTGGCCATTTAACATGACATTGGCTGTTGGTTTTTCATAGATGGCTTTTATCAGATTGAGGTAGAGACCATCTATTCCAATTTTTTGTGGGGTTTTTATCATAAATGCATGTTGGATTTTGTCAAATGCTTTTTCTGCATCTATTGAGATGATCATATGGTTTTTGCAGGACAAACCCAAAGCTCATACAAGGGAGAAGGAAATTATAAAGATCAGAACAAAAATCAATGCAACGAAGACTAAGAGAATGATAAAAAAAATCAATGAAGCCAAGCGTTGGTTCTTCAAAAGAATAAACAAAATTGACAAACCCTTAGCCAACCTTATAAGAAAAAAGGTAAGAAAAGGCCCAAACCATGCAATTAGGAATGAAAGGATGATATTACAATGGACCTAGCAGAAATCCAGAGGATCATCAATACTTACTTCAAGAACCTATGGATGGAAATCACAGAAGAAATGGACAGATTCCTAGATACATATGAATTACCAAAGTTGAATGAAGAAGAACTAAAAATTCTAAACAATCTAATATTAATCAATGACATTAAAAATCTAATTAAAAACTTACCAACTAAGAAAAGCCTGGGTCCTGATGGCTTCACCACTGAATTCTACAAGACATTTAGAGAAGAACTATTGTCACTACTGTTTAAACTCTTCAATGAAATTGAAAGGGAAGCAATCCTCCTGAATTAATTCCTGGAAACAAGCATCACCTTGATCCCTAAAGCAGAGAAAGACCCAAGCGAAAAAGAGAACTATAGGCCAGTCTCACTAATGAACACAGTTGCAAAAATCCTTAATAAGACAATGACAAACAGAATGCAGAAGATCATCAAGAAGATCATACACCCTGACCAAGTGGGATTCATCCCAGGGCTGCAGGGATGTTTCAACATGATTCTTTTAATTCTTTGGGGAAGGTACCCAGCAGGGGAATAGCTGGGTCAAATGGGACTTCCAGTCCTAGTTCTTTGAGGTATCTCCATACTGATGTACACAGTGGTTGCACCAGTCTACACTCCTATCAGCAGTGGAGCAGGGTTCCTCTTTCCCCACAGCCTAGCCAGCATTTGTTATTGGTTGATTTCTTGATAGCAGCCATTCTTTCTGGAGTGAGGTGGAATCTCAGTGTTGTTTTCATTTGCATCTTTCGAATGACTAGTGATGTTGAACCTTCTTTTTTATATGTTTATTTACTATTTCTACTTTTGTATCTGGGCATATACTGACAAATTCCACGCTAGAAATTGTGTATCAATTTATACTCATGATAACTATATGTGAAAGTGAAATTTTGGCTGAACCCTTATTAGCATAATTATTTTCAATGGGAAAAAAAGATGCAAGATATATTATGTACAGATACAAATTCCCTATGATGAATGTTATCATTATATATATATATATCTAAAATGTACCAATAAATGTTTTGCTTTAAAAAAAACAAAGAAAATAAAATAAAACAGTCAAAAAAAAAAAAACCCAAAAGAAGCACAGCCATTAAAAAAACTGAGCTTCTACTCTGTCTTTCATTTACTAATGGAGTTGAGCATTATTTTTTTGCATTTTAATAGCCCCTTTATCTTTTGTTATTCATGTTCTTTGTCTCCCCCAACACCTCCTTTTCTCCGCTGTGCAAGCATTTTCCAAATTGTTGTCTAAGAACTCTTTGTATTTTAAGTCATTATTTAAAGATAATGCTCAAACCATGCGAAATAAGATACCTACTTTTTTTAGGAGCAAGAAGAGATAGGAAAAGTGTTAGAAAGGAAGACAGGCAGCAAACATTAACACGAAAGTATTTGAATTAAGTTTCTGCTTTGTGCAGAAGATGGTGGGCTTTTTGCTGTAGCTTGTAAGAGGAATGTGACAGCTTTTCATACACTTGCCTCCCTTAAAAATTGCCCCACCCTTGGCTTCTGAAGCATAGGTGGCCACATTTTATACCACATGACTATCAGGATGGGATATCTCCTGAAAGTTCATCAGTTAATAGGCTGCCTGGGGATTTATGAACTGTACCAGAATTTCTCACACTGGAGTTTGAATGGGGAAAAGGTTGCCAATTAATAGCAGGTCTGAAAGAACAAACACAGAAGGTAAGTGAGCCAGATTGGGAGTGCAGCTTGGAGGGGACTGTCATCAGATACTGCCGCTGGAACACTAAAACCACAGCCACCTTCAGGTTTGGTTTCGGCAAGCTGAAGCTCTATCTTGGTCTTACTTTTCTTTGTATGTCTCATTACTTGAGCTTCTATAAGTGGATCTTTGTTATTTATAGTTAAATTAACCCAAAGGAACAGGATAATTCTAAGGAAAATACTTAAGATATGGAACTAAAACTATCTTAGTTACTATAATTCCACATAGACCTCAGTGGAACAATTTTTACAGTTACTTCTTTCATTTAGCAATAGCTCAACGTAAAATCAGTGTGAATAGAAATCTATAGTAGCTATTGAGTTGGGGGTAGAGATACAGAGATGAATCAGTCTCTAGAAGAATATAGTTCAATCACACTTCTGCATAGCATGGTCATTCATTACTGCAGCTTGTCAAATCAATGGTGACCAGCTAGTTGCTAGGCAACTTGAAAGCCAGGGATACAGTACAAATGCAGCTTCATTCTGATATGAATTCCTTTTTTGAAATGTTTGTCAAGAATTGTAAGCAATCTGAAATTTTCTCTACTTTAAAGATGTTAGCCTGCCACTGTTTAACAGATGTTGGCACACGACATGTGACTTTTGGGTCACAGAGATAAAAGACTTTATTATTAGAGCAAGGCAAGAAACATGAGATTTATGTTTGCTTTAGGTTCCTTGCCCCCATGTCCCACGGGGTATTGCAGAGAAACTCAAGTGTATGTGTCACCAGGCACAACAAAACCAAATCTTTTACAATGTCCTGCAAGTGAACCTGCGTGACACCTGCCCTGTGGGGAGACATTATATTTATTATGCTGGACAGTAACTTGGCCTCTGCTCTGGAGGGAAATACTCTGTCTTCCAAGGTGTTTGCTATCATTATGAAAACATCCTTGAACAGAGACTCGGGGGTAAACACCATCAGTGCCTCTGCTTGGAAGAAATGAAGAAGAGCTGAACATTCGTGGAAAATGATCCTGATAATGTTCTCTGCTTGCTTTTTTAAATGTATCATTCACAAATTTGGCTCTTATTTCTACTTACTCTAAGTGTCTACTTATTCTAAAACTGTCCTGTATGCCCACATCTTTTGCCATATCCTGTTTACTGGGTATATTAGTTGGAACTATTTTTATTTTATTTAACAGAAATTAACTTTTTTGAACTTAAGCCAAATGGAAAGTTAGTGGGAGGATACTGGGTTATTTCTTAATTCAAAGAATTACCAAGAACCCACCCAGTGGGGTTCTGGAACCTTGTCAGCTGAAGTTTGTGGCTATTTCTGTTGTGCTCTCCTTAGCATGCCTTAACATTTGGGGCTCCATCATTCTGTGCCATTCTCTACTCCAAGTTTAAATTCTCAGATGAGAGGAATTGAGTGGCCTTGATCGGCTAAAGCTCTTCCTCTTGATTTTCAATTATGACCAGGAGGGAAGGGTCATAAATGCACAGACCTAGTAACTCTTGGCTATTCTTATAGAAAAATGGATGATTTCTTGGGAGCTTTGCAGGCCTTCCCAATCACTTTCAATTATATCTGGATTCATTTTAATTAATACTCCATTGCTCACAAGAGAAAAACAGTTGTTTTGAGCATTATTTCATTTCATTTTAAAAAAATCAGTTAAGCACAGCTTCTGTTTGTATGCTATTTTCTTGGCTATCATGTACCATTTCTCAGTTTTTTTGCAAAAGTTTGTTGGAGTTATTCTGTGAACTGATCTTAGCCAATTTAGTGTTTCAAGAAATATTGGTAAGTATATGTAGCCTCTGGAGTTGGAAGATAAATAGGGCCATGTGTCTTTTCTTGTCAGTCTTGTTGCTGAGTGGTAATGCTACCAGTAGAGAAAGACTTAGCCCAAATCTTGCTAACGTTAAATATTTATTAGCTAGCCATACATCTTCAGGACCATTATTTCGACAATGAAAAAATTTAACATTTTATGTTAATTAGCACACTCACTGATGAAGATTTGAGTAATGCTATTTGAAATGTCAGAGTAGCCACCTCTAAAGTTGTGGATTTACCTAACTGGGATATTTCCAAGTTGAATCAGTCCTGGGGTACATATTAATTTTTCCTTATTTCTCACATATACATACCTACATGATTCCTCCAGAAATATTTTTTAAAAAGTAAATTAGTAGACAGACAAAATAAGCCAGAATTTAAATAGTCTTGTATTCATGCTCATTTCCATACTCCTTTGTAATTAACATTCCTACTGGCTGGATTAATTGGGTTTGCAATAAGTAATCACATTTGTAATACTGCAACTGTTCCAAATTAATTGCTCATGTGTTCAATGAGCCATTACATGTTCTTTTTTAAAGCTGCTTGGTGAGCCTACAATTTGAGTGTTATGATCCTAAACATTTTGGGGTGTGTGATACAGAATCATCCAGGAATGCAATGAAAATGATAAACCAATGGCTCCTAAATATTGAGAGTATATGAAAATCATGTCGGTTTACTAATGAAAAATGCAGTTATCTTGGCTCCACCTTCAACAGTTTTAGTGGATATTATGTGGGATCTAGAAAATCTTTGAGAAATACTGTATACATTGTCTTCCTGAAAAAAGGGCACATTTGCACATACTTCCTACTTTTCTAGAGATTTGAAGGGAGGGTTTCACACAGGTGTAGCTTTAGTCTAGTACAGGCCAGCTTTTCCTCAGATGTGCTGCAAGTTACAATTGCCAAGGGAGTTTTAAACAGTATTTCAGATCAATTAAATATGAGTGGTATAGTGGTCTATGGTGATTAAACCATCTGCTTGATTTCTTTTTTTTCCCAAAACCTGAGATGGAGAATAGAGATTTTTCCCCTCAATATATCAATCTATTTTTACTGAATTAGCTCATGTGGCAGATACTTTGTAAAAGTGAGAATAAAAAGAAATCTAATAACCCTATAAATTTTATAAAATACACAATTTAATTTGTTTGTTGGTGGAAAAGCACAGCTTTTTGGCATTGATTTACCTTTCTCTCTTCAAAGGTTCAAAGGATTTAATGAACTTTGTGCTGTTTGACAGATAATTTCATAATCTGAGAGAAGAAAAGCAAAGCTTTAAAAAAAAAATTTATACTGGCCAGCTATGTATTGTGATATTTTAGTTGAAGAATTCCAAGAAAACATGTGGAACTTAAAATTGATCTTAAGTTCACCATATTTTAATAACATGCCAAGCAGTAATTAAAAGTAAATATTCATTACAAATAAACCAGAGAAGTTAGATAAATGAACAATTTTCTAGATGTTAATCTGAAGAAAAATTTTTTAAAAAATTCCTTTGATTAGGAAAAAATCTTATCATGATGAGCAAAGTAGCAGATGGAAGCTTTAGTTACATTACTAAAGTTTCAGAAATTACTTGAGACTTCCATATAATAAAGAAAAAGTAGATCTATAATCAGCCATAGAGAAACTATGCTGGAAATGACTATAATCAAAGGTTCTTCTGTTTTTTTGAAGTGGATTCACTTATGATATTACTCATAGAGACATTCAAAGCACTGGCAGTAATAATAGGTGATTTAACGATGTTGAAAACCCTTCAGTAAACCCATATAGCCCAAGAGGACATGAATTTAATAATTATGGCTAGCGTGCTGATAACTCTTGTGATAGGATTTCCACTGCCGGAGACAAAGTTTTAGAAGATCAGATTGTAAAAATGAAGTGTCACAAATTGATAGATTCAACATGGGTGGGTTATTTTCCAGTTCTGTGGAAGAGCTGGTTCCAAGTAAGCAAAGGGGCCATTTCTAAGCTCAGGAAGCTGTCATTCAAAAACTGGCTATACCTAATGGCATACAGAGGTGACCAGTTAAATGCAATCCCCTCTTTTCGTCAGCCTTTTGTTTAAATTGTGAAGGTGGAATTGTTAGTTTACTTTTGTAAAAAATTGAAAAGATTTCCATTCTTCAAATACAAGCCAGGAAATTTCTATTCAGTTGTGGAGAAGGGCTCACCCAAGTTGTGAGAGTTTGGAACGTTGCTAGAGCCTCTCTCACTGAGGAGAATTGAGGTGTGATTGACTCATGGATGTGTTATTGTGTTAGGCCACCATTGTTGGAGAAGGATGTACTTGCGGAAGGTGATTACACTTTCCTGGTGGTGGAGACAAAGGCTTTTTAGGAGGCTCCTGGCTCATGAGGATGACAGTAATGGGCCTAATGGTGCTGAGTGCCTGCTCCCCTCCAACTTTACAAGTTGTTGTTCATTCCTCTCTGATTCTAACAGCCACATCATTAGTAGTGTTATCATCACCTCATCTTACAGATGAGAAAGTCAATGATGGGATTAAAATTCATATAGTTTTGTGTCCTAAGTCCTTTTTCTTTCTGTTGTATCTTCTCATCTCTGGTCTAGACAATCTCTGAAACACGCCTGCCCACTCCTTGCTGAAATTCTCAAAGGTTCCTCACTGCCTTTTGGGGCACCACTTAGAAACAGCTCTAATTAAATTAAAGACCTTTCTCTGTGAAACTTATATTTGTGATTTCCATTTATCAATTCCATGCGAAAGAAATTAAAGATGGGACAGAGAGGCAAGTACAAGAGGGGGCATTGTGTCCACGAGATATACCACTACATAAGATGGAGAGAAGCCAGTATGCAGGGGACAGATAGGAAATAAACACTCGGAGATGTTCTATTTTCTCCTCCTAACTGAATTTTCATTCTCTGTGAGAGCGCGTGCGACCATGATAGGTCTGGGGTGTTCTATTATCCAACCAGCAGGGGGAGCAGTGAGCTAGAAGTGACAACCCAAAGGGAGAAAGGGCCACGCCCTCAGCCCAGCAGCTATGCACAGGCGTTCTTATCCTGCACATTAATCCTGGCAGTAATAGATTCTATTTTTAAAAGATGGTTTCTGTTTTTCCCCATTCCGTTTATGGTTAATTAAACCATGGGACTCCAAGAGCAATACAGTACTAGAAAAAATATACACTTTGGTGGTAAAATGTATTTTGGGTTTATTAATTTCATGAAATACATGGTGAATTACAATTTTATGTTTATCTTAAGAGTCCACTAGGATTGTTAACTCTAGTCAAAATTACTCTTATAACTCAGGCCCAGAATAATAGATTTGTCTGGGAGCACCCAGAAGAGGAGCCTTGGTTTAATGAGGACATTTAAGATCCCTGGGAAGCAATTATTGTCCTTCCAATCTTTTATAGTGCTGGGAACTACAATTTCTTTTAAGTTAAGTCCTATTACTCTTTTCTAAAAATTAAATAACCAACAAATTCATATTTTATATAAAAATAGCTTATTAATTAATCTCCATTATTTAGTTTGGTCTTGAGGTTCTCTGGGCAGGTGCATTTGATGTTGCAGCGTAAGTTTGGGTCATAAGGTCTCACGCCTATTAAGGGTAGGACAGAGAGCTTGTACTAAGGAAGAGGAAGAATTAAAAACAAATTCCATTTTAATTTGGCCAGGTGCAGGTTGGTTTTTGGGTATTAAGATGGGAGAAGCAGAATGTTTTGAGTAAGGTAACTAAGATGAGTTATAAGTTGTAGTTCAGAAGTCCAAGTTTAATGAACCAAGAAGTATGTGTTCAGTGATTTGTAATAACTTTTTGGGTCATGGACCCCTTGGAGGTATTTCAAGACAGTTGTGAGCCTTCTTCCAAGAAAAATGCACACACATAAAATTTTACATAGTGTTTCAGGCATTCACTGATGAAGCCCCCTGAGCCCCAGCATGGACACTTCTTTAGATCAGTAGTTTTAAAAATCGGAGATGTGATGGGTAAGACTGCAGAATGACCAACTGAATTATGGACTCCTCTATTTGTATTTATTTTCTCCTTTTACATTTGTTCCTGTAGAGGTTTTAAATTATACATATTATATTAGTACCATCGTATACCTATAACATTTATTCTCAGAAACATTCAATTAGTTGTCAGAGCTCAGAGTTCTATTCATAGGGAGGCACAACTTAAAATTGATAGACTAACAATTTAGAGAATGATGCTAATTAAATTATAGATTCTTCTCCCTAAATTTCAGGTCCATTGATATGGAACTAAGTCAAGAGTTCACTGACAGTGACTTGACAGTTGAGACCTACTGATACAAAGTCTTCTGTGCTTTGCAGTGTGCTCTCAGGCACAGCCCTTTTGGCCCTCCTGTGATCCTGGGAGATAAGAGACAGTTGGAGTGGGTATGTTAATGGAAATCTCTGAGACCAGGTATGTTAATCCAATCTTCAAATAATCTAGAAGACTTTCTCTGGGGCCCTTGACTAGTCAGTTAATGGTAGAGCTGATGCCACCAACCACAAATTATATGCTCATTTCATTGTCTTGCAGGGATAATTCAATGATCATGGGCTGTCTGTGGTCCCATTGCTGCAGTTACTGGTGCTCCCTAAGGACGCAGAGTTGCTGAACTCCTGGCTGATCTGGGCACAAGTCTAGGAAACATATTTTAGCTACATGATAAGAGGGCTGAAAGCTGAGCTAACACTTCAGCATCAGCTCTCTCTTGTTGGTACTGTAATACCAACATATTTCAAAACAGATAGAGGGCCCTGGAAGGGTTTAGATACATCTATGTACAAAGAAGATTTACAATGGGTTATTAAATAGCAGTTCTGAGGCTAGCTTCACTAAAGTGCCAACTACTCTTTCTCCCAAATTTCCCGATACCACTTTCAAAGGCAAAGTACTCATCTACATAGATTGTTGTTTTGACCCAGAATAACATTTCCAACTCTTATCTATAATCCAATTTCTGAACTTCCTTTTCAGTGACATTAAGTGGAATAGCTTAAAAAAGTCCTTTGGCATTAAAGATAATAAATATGTTCAGCATTGCCCAGGTGTCTTCGCTCATTGCCAGTGCAGTACCCACGTTGATTTTAGAAATGTAGACGACCCCTTTTAGCAGAAGTGATTAATATCCCCTCCCCAGACCATGGCTACCTGTTTTTACCTTACTTCGAGTTCTTCTTCCTTTTCAAACTCACATGCATTAGACATGGCTGGCTTTCACTCAGCCAAGGGTCAGGGAATGTCATGAGAAGTAACCCTTAGGCCTGGTAATTGCCTCAAATAGGGACTGGTCAGAGAAGGGTCAAGGCTTCAAGACATTGCTCTGTGTCTATTCTTTTTTTCATTAAGTTTATTGGTACATTTTAGGTATACAGTACAGTAACATTCATCATTGGGATCTTGTACCTTTACATGATGCATCTTGGTTCTTATTTTTCCCATTCTCCTGCCCTCCCTTCACCCACTCCACCCCCTCCTTATTTACAAAGACTTTGTTTCCATTTTTTCCTTTTCTCATATTTTTTCTTTTCCCTTCTTTCCTTTCCCCTACCCCTCCCACTTCCCCTACTCTTTTAGACCCTTTCTTCCTATTTCACATTATCAATTATACATTTTGAACCTTATTTACATTTTTAGTTTTTCACACCAGAGAAACTATTCAGTATTTACACATGTGTGTCCTATTTATTTCACTTAAGAGTATGGCCTCAATGTGCATCCATTTAGCTATACATGTCTCTAGTTTCTCATGCTTAATGGCTGACTAGTACTCCATTTTATAGAAAAACCACATCTTCTTTATCCAGTCTCCAGTTGATGGGCTCTATGTCTACTTTTTGAGCCCAGGGAATAGTCACAGAAGACCTCTTGGCTTGGTAAGTAGAGGACTACTTTATATGCAGCTTCTGGAGCAGAAGCATTCATCCAGACACAGGGCTTGAGAGATGAAGTGAGATCTCTAGAGAGAAAGGTGAGTTCAATCCAAATATCCTTGTATGCATGAGACTAAGGTTAATTTCTTGAAAGTCCCTATAATTAATTGTGTCCTCTGCTATCCTTGGAGAGTTATTGTTTAAAATATGATTCACACATTAGTTTATTCTGTTTTTGCCACCATGAGAACCCTGATGTTGCTGCCATCTGGCCAAGTTTTGTATCTCCTGTCCTATGTTTCCCCCAGAGTGGCTGGTACATGGTGGATGGGGACTCTGAGGCTTTCCTTCTCCTTTAGGAAACAGGTGGGTGGGAAGTTGGGCTCACTTTCCCTGGAGAGGGCCACTGTTCCATAAGGATTGTTTTCCCTTGTTGACAACTCATTTCTTTTCATAATATTTTGAATTATTTTGTTGTAAGTGATACAAGTAATAAAAGTACACTATAGAAAGTTTGGAAAATTTAGGCCTAAAAATCATAACTAACCATACTACACTAGAGTACCCACACTTAACATTTCTTAAATGCATGTTTTATATTTTTCTAATGACAGTGTGCTTGGATATGACTTTTTAAAGACTGGATATTCCATTCTAAGCAGTTTTTCTTTTGTTCAATCATCCCATAATATTACTAGGATACCAATAATTTATTTCACCATTTACCCTATTGTTGTCTATTAGATATTCCACAATGTATTTCCCTATTATTACATAGTGGATACACCATTTTACATTTAACTATTAGCATTTAGCTTGACAAAGGTCCTATTATTGTTCTAGTGAGGTATTGGATCCATATGAAGTAGGTATTTCCTAAATGATGGTTTTCTTTCTTGGACTATCAATATGAGGGTAGTTTAAGAGAGTCTTAGTTGTTTTATAAGTTTGACCTATTTCAATTACTAATTTATATGGATATTTAGTTTTCTTTATTATAATACTTGATTAGGTATATTGATTGATCCAAGTCAGACACAGAATGTTAGCCCTACACAAGTACCATGGAGGTAACCATATCCAGTGGTTTCCCAGTTGATGCATGTCAGAATTTCACAAGGCGTTTATGAATACCAATTCTTGGGATCTGAATTTGATGGATGAAGACTGTGAATCTGTATTTTAAACAAGTATTCCAGTGTTCTGATTCTGGTGGTAGAAGAACCATAATTTGAAGTTAACATTTGATTAGTAGCTCTTACTAAATTTTTAGAGTCATGATGTTCAGTCATTTGCTTTTAAATCTAATTGAATCTTGAGATGACTTTTAACAGGAGACAAATATTACAATCACAATTATGTTCAGCAACAGGAAATAAGTTCTAAATGAATCTCAACATTTGACTTGACACATTACTACGTTTAAACGTATTAAAGATGTCACTGAAAGGTGCAGGGGAGGAAAATGAACTTGATTTGGCAGGTAGGTGTTCATGGTACTATTATCCACAACTGTCTCTGCTGATTGACAGCACACACATTACCTCTTAACAGGCATTGTACTCAACTGCATCAGATTTAAGTGTATAGCATTTTTACTGAATATTTGAAACTGTTTTAGTTAATAATATTAATTGTGCATAGACCAACTTTCAGCCACAGTTACAAAGTGCTTAATGGATAATAAACCAAAAGTTTCTATGGACCTTTGCCTATCATAAGCCTAGGTCAACAATGCAACATTGCTTCTGTGTTACCCATTCTGAGTAAGGCAAATGTTAAATCATGCAGAGAAAAACTCTTGCTCAAATTATAGATCTGGAAACCAAAACACAGGACTCACAGGCTCAAGATCACTCAGCCCTAAGGAGCAGAGCCAGAACTGAAGCTCAGTTCTACTGTGGCCTTGTTCTCTGCTCTTTCCACCCTACCAAAATGCCCTTTTTGCCTAATTTCTATCTACTGGGGAGCACTTGGTCATATGGCTGATGGAGATGCACATTTACATTGCAAAGAGCATTGAAGCAAGGAATTTTACTCAATATTTTCTTTTGGAAAACCAAACATGCTTTATTTCATTTGTTCACAATTTATTTAAACATCTCACATATACAAAATAGGTACAATTTAATTTTTCTGCTTGTCCAAGAAACAAGGCTTCTCTGGAACTGAGGAAGAGAATGAAAATTAGACTGGCAGAAAGCAAATGCTGAATCTAAAGAAGAGGACAACTTTGGGCAAAGGACCTGCATATCTTTAATTGGGGATAAGATGGCAAATATGGATGTTAAGTCAAATTTTAAAAACCACACAATACAACTCAACACAGAAGAGTATTTCTTCTCAAATTCTTCCAGCACCATCAAGATTCTTCAAGTATCTGAAATACTGCTAGTTAGCACCTTTGTAATATGAACAAAACAAGTACCTCAGTTCATGTCTGTCTAGGTTAGCACCTAATGAGGAGGATCACACTCACAGGAAAGTCTTTTGAGGTAGTTTAAACCTTTGGAAGTTCGGGTTTTAAACTTCCCTCTATGGAAGATATTCAGAAGCCACAAGTGGTGTGAATGTTCATGGTTTTTATTTTATTTTTCAATTTTTATTTTGGTTTTCTTACAAAGGTTGACATTTTCCACAAGAAGTGTAAGAGTGTTGAAAAAAATTTCCAAATCTTTTGGGAAGGGGGGGATTGTATTGCACAGTGCTCTGATTGATCCTTCTCTTTTGCTCACAATTTAAGCAAGTAGATTGTGCAGAAGATGTGGAAGGGTTCAGCTTTCAGTTAAAAAAGATGAAGAAGAAGAAGAAGAAATGGCAAAGAGAAAGTTTGTTCAGATTTCTTTTTTGTTTTGATTTTTAATTTAGGTTTGAGTTCATTTATTTGAAACAGACTGGGCCAACGTCCAAACGGATTTCTTGGTCAGCATCACCGATGTCCAAAGGTGCAATATCAAGGAAGGGCAGGCGAGAGGGCTTGTTTGTTTTGTATTCAATGATTGTCTTCCCCCATTCATTCGTCTTTTTCTGTTTTAAAAAAGGAAGGGATAAGATACATAAAGTAGCACTATTTCTGCACCTGGTTAACAGCTGAAACTTACATTTTATAAGAATCACTCTTTGGCTTGTCCAAATCATTCTGAAGACATGTGTCCCAGATCAACAAATTATCTTTGGACATGAACTATCAGAGACTTTCAGGGTAAGGCTTCCTGCTTATCCTCTGTTAAATGCAATCCAGCACACATTCAAAGTGGCTTATTTCTACAACATTATTTTTAGAATTTGTGTGGTGTGTGTGTGTGTGTGTGTGTGTGTGTGTGAAGAGAGTCTTGGGTAGGCATGCAATACTGCTGCAAATGAAAGTTAAATTCTATTTATAGCATATTTTAGATAATATGTTATGTATTTTTCCTTTATAAGGAAAATTCTATAAAAAAGTTGAATATATGCCATACTAAAAAGTAACATAAAATACTTACAACTATAAATTATAGCTTAGACTCTTTAAACCTCAAGAAATTTTAAATTCTGGGCCCACATTGCTGTTGAAGAAACTCATATTAAAGAGAAAAAAACTAACACATGGACATAATAGTCATTTAAGTATTTCAGAGTACTTCAGAAGGCAGTATCTGATAAGAACTCTCTGGATTTAGCACCTGAATTTAAATAAATACATTTATGCAAAAGGATCAATAAGTTAGGTCTCTCATTCATCTGTTCATTTAATGGTCTAAACTAGAACTCCCCTTACGCCACTTCCTCCAATAAAATTTATTCCTCTATTTCACTGTTACTTACAGAGCAGCCATCCATAAGAACAGTGTAAGTGAACCTGCTGTTGCCCTCAGGGACAAGTTCAACATCATTGGAGCCTTGCAGAATGACAGCCTTATTCAGGCTGCCGGTCTCCTCATCCAGGTAGGCAATGCTGTTCCTGCAGTGGTAGGTGATGTTCTGGGAAGCATGGTTGGCCAGCAGGCGCATGAAGGCAAATTGAGTGGCCATTTCCTTGGAGGTCACTCCTTCTACGTTGTACTCAAACTACAGGGTAAATAATATGGGAATTCTGGTTAAGAGGAGAAGGACTCAGATACCAAACATCAAAACAGTAAGACTGTAATATGGGCTCATATTCAAGCCTTAGGAAAAGGCACTATGAAAGGAAGCTCAATTTACTTGTGTTTGAAGCCCCAGTCCCCTAGAAGGACATGTGCTTTAAGGCCATCTAAAAACACCTATTTCAGTTAAGTGTTCATGAGGTTTGTTAGAATAAGAGAGCATCAAGATAGAGATCCAAGCCTCTTTCTTTTCTGTAATTCTGTGATGTACTGGATTCTAATAGATATTCAATAAAATTGGAGAACAGGTTTGATTAAAAATTCAGAAAAACCGCTCAATTTTTGTGAACACATATGTGTGGTGTGGTGCTATAGAGAGAGGCCAGTGTACTTTTACACTACATGATGTTAGACTGTTTTGTCAATAATTATCAATTAAGTCAAATTTTTAAACTTTCAGTTATGTGGCTGTGTCCAATCAATCCATATTTTAATGTGCAATCTAGGACAGAGTTGGAACCTGAGAAAAGAGCAGGTTCTTTTTTTTTTAATAAGTCCATTTTGGTAAAGGATTAACACATAGATAACTAAAAATCAAACAATTGTAAGGAAATAACATGCAGCAGAAAGAGGAATGATTGTGGGATTCCTCACCTGGGTACCACCATTGATAGTTTCTCCTAACCAGACGTGTTTCTTGGTCTTAGAGTTCCTGTACCAGTTCTTGGGTGTGATGGTTTCAGGTTGGGCCTGGATACAGGTCTCGCCAGTAGAGAAATCACAGTAGACTTTGATAGCATCCATAGTGCATCCTTGGTTAGGGTCAATCCAGTAGTAACCTTTTCAGAAAACAAGATCCAGATCATACAACTTCTCACTGAGCATAACATACATTCAAATAGTAACTAGTCAAACACATTGATTGATTCCCTTAAGTTACATTTTTGGTTATACTTTTACAGCATCTACTCCACACCTAAGGGGAAGAGAGTGGCTATTTTTAAGACTAGACAGTTTCTTCTCTGCTCTTCTCCATTCAAAATCAAATCAGGGTATTTATTGCTATGAAAAGAGCAAAAAATGTATGTTAAGCTTGATGATGGGTGCTGGTTGGGAGAAGAAAGTGATGCTTCATGAATTGGGTGTGATTCCATGTAATGTGACTTCTCCCAGGGGACATCTGGATTTTAAAAGTCAGTGGGAACTGACTCTGAGAAGCTCTGGCTGCCTGGACCTACCACTGCTCCACTCTGGGTGGCTGAGCCTCAGGTCACGACATGTTCTAGCAGGGTTCTTCCTAGAGCCTTCAGGAGTGAGGAGGGTCTCAATCTGGTTGTTGAGAGATTTCAGAGTGGCATCAACTTCATAATCCTTGGGTCTGAGAGAAGGTGGTGAGCGGGGCTGGTCAGCCCTGTAGAAGTCTCCATCAAAGCCAAAGTCATAACCACCGCCACTTGCACCAGGAGGCCCAGGGGGACCAGGGGGACCAGGAGGACCCTGAGAAGGTCAAAGAGGAGAGCAGAGACTTGAATTTGGTTACAGGAGAAAGACATCAATAGCAACAGATTTTCATTTGAATTTCATACACAAGCATGTTTTAATAAGCAGAAAAGAATGAAGTTCATGTAAATAAGTGACTTTCTTCCAGGCACACTTGTGGAAATGAGCTTAAAAAGCCCACTGAACACCACAATTTTCAGATCTCTCTCTTCCTCCCCTGCTTCTCTCTCTTTTTTTTGGTGGGGGGTACCGGGGATTGAACTCAGGACCTTGTGCTTGAGAGGCAGGCAGCAGCACCATTGAGCTAAATCCCTAGCCCTCTCTCTTTTTAAGGTACCAAGGATTGAATCCAGGGCTTTTGCACTGACGTTCTCAGCCCTTTTTTTATTTTGAGACAGGCTTTCACCAAGTTGCTAAATTGCCCAGGCTGGACTCAAACTTTTACCTTTCCTGCTTTAGTTTGCCAGACTGCTGGGATTACAGGTGTGTGTAACCACACCCTGCTTAGACCTCCTAATATATCAAAGTGGGTCTACTTTAATGTGTTGTCAAAATTGCCTTGTGTTAGTCTGAAGAAAATGTGCCTTTGGTCACTGAAGTTCTTTACTATTTCCCCAAGTCATACTCACAGCAGGTCCTTGGCTACCCTGAGAGCCTCGCACACCAGCAGGTCCGACGGCACCAGGTTGTCCAGAATGACCATCTTTGCCTGCAGGACCGGAAGGACCAGCAGGGCCCTATGGAAGAAGGACATCAAAACTAGAGAGTGAGAAAAACCCTTCAGATTTCATCAGCTGCACTAGCCCAATTACAGAGATGAACCATGTCTTGGATTCACCTACCCTGGGACCAGCAGGACCCACAGAGCCAGGAGAACCTTGATCGCCATGTTGACCCTTGAAACAGAGACCAGGAAAAAAATCACACATTCAGAACGCGTGTCAATAGATGATAGATTTCTGTTATTCAAATTAAATGGAAAATTTTAGTTTCAATGGACTCTGGATTAAGAAAATTGAAAATGAAGTGGGGCCCTTTTCTCCCATTACATCTATTATATTCAATTATTTTTTTCAAAAGCTATTTCTGCAGCGCAACATTAGTCATTCCTCTAATTATATTTATTCCAAGTGGGGTTGAAGGACAATGTTGCCAGGAGATTTTAATACATGTATGTTTCTCTGTCCCTCAGCCCTCAGCTTTTTGTGTTGGGATGAAATAGTGTTATCCCGGAGACAGACGGAGTTGGCCAGAGAATGGGAAATGGATATGAGGCAGGATGTTTTAGACAACAGCAGGGGAAATCTGAAGAGGGTCCTTCTGAGCTGAAGGCTTTTAAGGTTGGTCTGCAAGTAGGATGGGCACATTTCACTTACAGCGAGACCAGGGAGACCTTGTAGTCCATTGTGTCCCTTCATGCCAGGGAGACCTCTGGCCCCTTTGTCACCAGCCTCTCCCTTGTCACCCCGGATGCCTTGTGGGCCCTGTAAGAAAAGTCAGAGAAGACTTTTACCTTTTTAAAAATACGGCATCCTTTCTTTCTACAAGTATTTAATCCATTTAGAAAGCTTATCTTCAGTATAAAAAGGTCTAGATGGGTTCTCAACATTTCTGGTAATCCTTTTTAGTTGAGTTGTTTGTAGAAGGGCTAGATCCTCATGATTATTTAATACAAACAAGCAGAAAAGCTTTAAAACAGACCAAGTTGAGCTGGGGATTTAGCTCAGTGGTTCTGCCGCCTGCCTTGCAAGCGCCAGGTCCCGAGTTCGATCTCCAGTACCAACAAAACAAAACAAAACAAAAAAACCAGACCAAGTTATTCTATCAATTCTTGGCATGGACTAAAGTTTTTTTACATATGAAGACAAGTCTACACATTATCTAGTTTTTTTGTTTGTTTTTGAAACAGGGTCTCACTATGCAGTTCAGGCTGGCCTTGAACTCATTATATAGCCCAGGCTGGCCTCGAATTCATGACAATCCTCCTGCCTCAGCCTCCTGGGAGGGAGTACAAGTGTATGCCACCACACCTGGCTCTATCTACTTTTTAAATGATGGTTTGGATTGATTCTCCTTAAATATTAATTTGTACAGAAAACTTCACCATGTACATACGCTAGGACCTCTTGGACCAACAGCACCAACAGGACCAACAGACCCAGCAGGACCCTGTGAATTGGAAAAGACAAACACAACTCATCAGTGGAGTCCAGGATCTTCTTCCCGATGCCCCCTCTGTTCCCATGTGTAAGGTTAGAAGTGAAGCCCGAGAAGGTAACAGCAGGAAGGGATTGGCATTTATAGACTTACAGGTTCACCACGGTTTCCATGTTTGCCAGCAGGACCCACAGGGCCGTGAGGACCTGGTGCACCTGCAGTACCAGTGGGGCCAATGTTGCCAGGATAACCGCGCTCTCCCTACCAAAAGCAAAACAAAGCTTAGCATGTCTGGCCTGTATTTTACTACTTTAATATGAGAGAGAGATGAAAAAGTGTACTGACCTTGTGTCCAGGTTGACCATCACGACCTGGGGGACCGTCGTTGCCAGGATTGCCCTGTGGAGACACCATGCACATGAAGGCTTTTGTTCTGTGGCCACCAATGTGTGTATATTGACTACCCTGCCATCACCACCTCCAGCGCGAGAGATTGAACCCCTTTCAGACTATTAAAAAGTAGAAGTAAGAATTTACCAAGAAAGATATTTATGGAGGTATTTTTAGTAGTTGGGTCCAAATGTAAACTGTGTTAGATTTATTCCCCATCCCAAGTAATTTTTCCTATTGTCAATGCTCAGAGAGGGCCTCACATGCAGATATTATAGAAAAATAGACCGTTTAGATCAGAAACATGAAGCCAGAGGATCTCCACTTAGCACATGAAGTTACATATGGTGGAAGCCTGCTTAGTTTCATTTTACCAACCAAGTGCTGGACTCACATCACGACCAGCTTCACCGGGAGCACCACTGACTCCAGGATTACCCACATTACCAGGGGGACCACGAGCACCAGGAGGGCCTGCAAGGCCCAGAGGACCAGGTTCACCCTACAGAGATAAAACAAGGAGATAAAACAACAGGGCTCTCACTGGATGGGATGCTAACTCACCCTCCCCAAATAACCCTGCCAGGAGTTTCTAGTGTGATGAGAGAAGGTAAATTGAACGAGTATGCTGCCAAATGATAAGAAATGATAAGAAATGTCATTCATGTCATCCTCGCCTTCCTTCTATGGACTTAGGATGCCAATGTTGTGTTGTGTTGGAATGTGGCTCTCTTTAATGGGGAGCCTAGCTGCATCCAATATATCCCAAATAAAGTGAATTCATAAAGTTGATAAAGTTTATGGAGATGAGATGCATCCTAGTTGCTATCACAGAGAAGGTTAAATGAAATGATTCAGAACTTCCAGTATTTCATTCTTCCTGCAGGATAAATGATGCCCGATTTTCATACTGCAGAGGAGTAAATGCAATTAGAGCTTATATCATTCTCAAGCTTGCAGAAAGAACAAAAAATCATTCTGCATAATGTTATGCTGTGTCTTTATAGTGTGCATCTAAGTAAGTGGTATTCAAGCTTCTTAGATAAGTGACATGTGATCTGTATAAAGAAAATGCCATGAATAAAAATCTTGAGTTATTCAGTGATCAGTCTTCACATTGAAGTGTCAGCTCTTAAAAATCTTTTATTATGTTAATAAGAATGTCAAACACTCACCAAAGTACCAGCAATACCTGGCAGACCACGTTCACCTCTGGAGCCGGGGAGTCCCAGAATACCAGGAGCACCAAGAATACCCTGAGGACCTGGGGTACCAGGGGGTCCCTAAACAAGAGAAAAAATGCTGAGTATCATGGGCAAGATCCTAGCTGATGATGCCAGTTAGATTGAGAATTGCGAGAGTGAGCTGTCTATAGGACAAGGTTTCTATTTTGGGACACCTCCCGTGAGTCTGACAGATCCTTGGATGGCTTTTCTCTAGTGAAAACAATGAGTTTACATGTATTTTTTTAATCTGAGACCAATGGTACAACATTTGAAAATATGTAGTTAAGATTAATGAGGCCATTTGGGAGAGGGATAGTTTTTACAGACTCTTTGTAAGGAAGCACATTTTGACCTTGGGCTTGAAGGTCTAATAAAGGCACTTTTCAAAGCAGCAATCATACTGGGCAATGCGTGCTTAAAGGAATCAGTAGCTTACTGAGGTTGATTAATTTATGGTAAGACAGTCACAGCAGTGGGATTTTGTTCTAATCCTGGGACCTTGGGTTCTCTCAAAAGCTTAAAGGGCTGCTGTGATAAACAGTGAGTTCCTTCATTTACTGTCATTCCTATTATGTGCTTTTTTGAGCATCTGCTAAACCTACAGCACCTTAATGTGTGTTGGATTTTCTGTCTCAACTGAGCTCTACTTGAGAGCCCACAGTGCTGATCAACAAATACATGCCACCTGAGGATTTGTGCAGGGGCTTTATTTTTAACTCAATATAAGGTATTAAGAAAAAGGAGTTTGAAATCACTTACAGCAGTACCAGGCTCTCCAGAGGGACCCTTCTCTCCAGCAAAGCCAGGGGGGCCACCTGCACCTGTGTCTCCCGCTCGGCCAGCTGGACCTTGGTCACCACGAGGACCTCGGATCCCTTCTTTACCAGCAGGACCAGGGGGACCAGGAGGGCCGGTGATACCCTGTGAACAGATGTACAAAGTCATTTACTTCTGTTAATTATCATAGACCTGGATGAAAGCAGCAGAGGTTCTCTATATAAAGATGCATTCTGTGAAACAACAAAGAAATATCCTGGCCATTTTTCTGAAAGATTTAGGCCTTTTCAAAATTGTCATAGAAGAAACTCCTGCCTTACTTCTCCTGAGGAGGTAACAAAGCAAACAGTTCAGACAGAGTCTACAGACATCTCCGTGAGGAGAGGCAATGCCACACTGCTAGCACTCCGGCATACTGAAATCAGAACTATGTGGAGTTATAAGAGTGAGTTTTAAATGAATAAGACTTTGGGTTTTGGAGCACTCTGCCCATTTCTTTTTGAAGAAAGCCAATGCTGGCATTTGGTTCATAATTGAGGAATCACATATGCTGTCAACTAGGTTTAATTAAATGCCTACGGGGGATGAAGATTTTTCTGTTACAAACCTGTAAAAGGATTCCAAGAAATCAACATCTTTGCTATTTTTTCCCTGAAACCTTAACTGGAAGACTTAATCCTTGGTAATTAATTAAATTCTCTTGAGTCCCGACAGGAGAGTCTGAATCAGAATTAAATTAGAGGCCAAACCACCTTTAAATTCAGGAACAATTATACTTTAACAACAGAGGCAGAATGTTAGCCATAAAGGGTAATTAGATATAGAAATATCTGATACGTGACTAAAATTATTCTGGTTTTTTTTTTCACATTTTTAACAAAGAGATCATGCTCCCAATGGGGACTGACATTTGCATAAATAAAAGCCTCTTAAACTGATATTATAAAATATAATTTGTGATGGTTTTGCCTTAATGGTTGAGAAAAACTGAGTGGAAAAGTAATAGCAAATATTAGTGATGTGTTTTCACAGAGAGTTTTTACTAGTTTCCTACCAGAGGCCAGGTCTAAATGAAGACCCATGTTTTGAGGGATGAACTTACAGCTGGTCCAGGGGGACCTGTCCGTCCAGCAGCACCAGGGAAACCAGTCATACCCTAAGAACCAAGCACAGAAAATTCCACAGTCAAACCAACACCAAAGATTTAGAAAAGATAGTAACTTCTTCTCTAGCAAATCCTCATGTGAGTAGGAGTGGACTGAAGAATAGGCAGTAGGCACCCTTACATAGGTTTTTTATGACTTGGCCAGCCAGAGAAGGGAGGCATTAACAAAAAAGATAAAGAGTGCCAAAGAAATGTTTTATCCACTTCCCAGTTAAACTGCTTGGGGTTAACTTCGGTTCCTACTTCAAGTGAGATGGCAGTAACATAGCCTGCACTGAGTTTCAGAGGGAATTAATATCCATGTAACAGATCTTATTCCCAATATCAGAATGACTGATCAGAATCTCAAATGTCTCATTATAGTTCAAATTTACCTAAGATGCCAAAACTTTTGAGTTGTCTCTAATAGATTCTGAAGAGGGAAAAGTGGTCAGAATCGACTATAAATACTCACAGGAGGACCTCCGTCACCACGACTTCCAGCAGGACCAGGAGGGCCATTTGGACCCTAAATGCAAATGAAGAGATAGAGTCAAATCACAAAACACAGAACTCTTCTAAATGATACTCTTTTATTCAAGATCATTCCCCTATTAGAATAAAATTTAGAAATGAGAAATAGACGTCTGTGTCATATGAAATGCTCTTATTTTAATATTATAACTTATGGGTTCTTGAAGAATACGACAATATTTATACAACTTTTATAAACTGTAAAGTGGTATGCAAGTGTTAACTCTTCTTTTTTTTTTTTTTTTTTAAAAAAAATCATCTTCAATCTGGTGTACTCCCTGGAATACAATGGGCACTTGGTGATGAATGTTGAATTTTAAAATTTCATGGGTGACTACACAGGCTGTGTAGCCACCAGTGAAACCAACTTACAGATGGGCCTGCAGCTCCAACAGGGCCGGTGGGACCGACACCACCATTTTCACCCTTGGGACCTTTAGTGCCTCTCTCTCCTTTAGCACCAGGTTGACCAGCAGCACCCTGTAGAAAATGAACAGTTACAGCTTGGTATTCTGACTCACTGTACCCCTCAACTTGCGTTGTTTTAAGATTGACCCCAATTATGTGATACTCACAGCGGGACCAGCAAATCCATTGGGGCCAGCAGGACCAACTTCACCACGTTCACCCTAGGTGGGGGAAGGGATTTCAAAATATTTTAGCCACCCTAGGTTCATGAATGTTTAAAAGTTGTGATGTTTTCATGTCCAGATGACCCAGATTTCTACTTACAGGGCTACCCCGAGGACCAGCAGGGCCAGCAGGACCAGCAGCACCAGCTTCACCCTGTAATGGGACCAAAGATGAGTTTGCTAATGGGCCTCACAGAGATGCTCCAGGAAGCAGGAAGGAGTGAGTAGAGTGGTCGACAGTGGGCTCTGGTCAGAGTTTGTAGTTGCCTTGAGAGAGATAACTAATGTGCATCTCAGAGCAAAATGAAGTGGACTCTTACTCTACTTAATGTTGTATTCATTATAAGGGTCGAAGTGCTATTGGCTGTACACTTGCCATAGCACTATAAATCAGTACGCATAATACTAGGAAAGGACATTTTAATTTTGAGATGGACACAGGGCTGATCTATTTCCTTCGATCTTTGCAATACAATAAATAAGGTCTATTTTAAGTGGGCTGTTCCATACGAAATAAGCACACTATGTATTTCATGGATTTTTTTTTTTACAATTGAAGGCTTTGAGGAGGCTTAGTACATTAGGATATTGTTAATGGGCAACAGGGAAAGCCTTTAAAACAAATGATAGAGATTAAAGCAGATCAGATTGCCGGTACATCTATACGAAGTGAAAAGGAATGTTAAACACACAGCATTAGTTTTCCACTACTCTGTCAGAACAGCTTGGTTTTTAAATAAGTGGACTTTATTACAAGCTGTAAAAATGAATTGCTGGGTTTCCTGGGACTAGGGTGGGCAGGAATGTTTAGATATTGCTTGCAGCTCAGAAAGTCACCACTCAGGAAGACGCATGCTTACCCGGTCACCTGTGGCTCCGGCTGGACCAGGGGCACCTATAGCACCAGGAGCACCCTAATACCCAGAAAAAAGATGTGTCTTATTAATAACCTTCATACCATTAAAAGCAAAACTTGTCATTCCTCACTGCTGTGCTTTTACAGTGATAGAACATTTTTATTGCAAACTCTGGTTGGACATCAAGAAAACCTTTGATACATTTCAGTTCTTTTTTTTTTTTTCAGTTCTAATTATCAAGACTGCTAGAAGCCACTTTTGGAAGAGAGAATTTCTGTAATAAAGGCTATGAAAATGTGTACATCAAGGGTGGGTTATGAATTTGGGAGATCTGAACTCTCTGCTTTTGTAAAATTCCCTGGAGAGCAGAAAATGAGTAGCCTTGTTAGGAACTGTCAGAATGGTGTGATTGGAGGGGAAGATTGTTAGCACTGTGCTGCAAGAGTTATCAGCTCCCAGGGCGAGGTCATGAGAACAAAGTGAGGCAGACTGTGGCTCAGAAGCGCCACAATGCTGACACCCAGGCAGGGGGATTGTTCCATATGGGGTTATCTTTGGCATCCAGAGGGCATTCAAAGCTAATGTTTGGGCCCGTTCTTCGATAAAGTCCTAGGGCATCTGTGTGCACGACTGTGAGACCTTGTTAGAGGTTCTGGCATTTTAACAGACAAGGGGATTATCATTTTCTTTTTAAAGCCCTATCATCACTTAATTTACTTGCTTACCATTCTATTAAACCTAGAGCTTTGGGCCCGCCACTTGTAGTTGGTATACTTAACATTAGCAAAGGTAGAAAATTCAGGTGTGATTTTCAAATTCCTGTTGAATTTTTCTTTTGGGACATGTAAGATGATATTATTAGTGATATAGCCAGGAAAAAATGAAAAACTATTTTACTAAACTTGGTTCCTTTTTTCTAGCTCTATTTTGGAAACTTTCTCAATCAAATGGAGTGAAATATGAAAAATAAATAAAAGTCGAAGTGCAAACAAACATAAAAACAAAATTCTACTCACACGAGCACCATCCCGGCCAGTGTTTCCGGGTTCACCTCTGTGACCAGTTTCACCCTGAAAGTATAAAGCAAGAACAAGTTTTCATTTTCTGACCAAATTTTTGAATCCAGATCAATCCAAAGTGTTTTCAGAGAAGATGCTGTACCTTTTGTCATTTAAGGTTTTTAGTAATTTCTCATTTCTCTACCATTTTATAAGATGTTGAATGAAGGGAAAAAATCAGAAAAAAATAATTCAAGACCCTTTCCAGATTATTGTTGCACATTTATTTTTGAATTTCCACACACCCCTCTGACGCATAATCAAGCCAGGTACCAATTCATGTGGACAGAATTGTAAGGCACCATCACAATGGGCTGCAGCGCCTGCTCACTCTTATGGCATAACTAATGCGGCAGCACGGTTGACAGCTGTTCAATATAGCTTTTTCCCATTAATTAGGGCAGAATGAGGCATTATTGTTAGTGGCATTAAAATGAGCCTCATGTATTACTCAACACCATCTGTTTGCATGAAATTCCATGGTAGCAAGGAATTTTGCCACACTTGTGAGTTTAGAAGTGTGTAGGTGCTAGGTGGCAGAGGGAAATGTGTATAGATAGTTATCAAAATGCTACCAGACTACCTGCCAAGAACTGTAAAAAACTGGGCACCCTTGTTCTAGAGTTCATCAATGTATATATTAAGGTCCACAGTTGACAGCAGAGTGTACCTTTTCTCCTTTGCCTCCAGGTATGCCAACAGCCCCTCTCTCTCCTGGGAGGCCACCAGGACCAGATGCACCAGCGGTACCAGGAGCACCAGCCACACCGGGTTCACCCTTGAATCAAACACATGTGAAGTCAATTATTGCAGTGGTAAAAAAAGAAAGTGAAGACTTGAACCCTTGAAGGATTCCAATTTAAACATTTAATAGATAGTATTCGTGTCCGCTAAGTGATAAAAAGGAGGGCCACTGAAAAAAGGGAGAACATCCTGGGAGATATTAATGTTGACTAAAAAAGAGGGTAGTGGAAGTGGATGGTTGCAATTCTTCTAAAACCAGCCCCAAATCCTCTCAGGGGAGACAGGCACAGAAAAGCAGAGGATGGAACAATGGGAAGCAGAGAGTGAAAAAGGTTTGTTCACAAATCTTTCTCAAAGATAAGTCTCTTAGTGGAAAGGGACTTCATTAATGGGGAATATTTGTTTGTGTTTCAGTCTCCTTAAGAGCAGAGACTACACCTTTCAGTTTGATACAAAACTCTACAGTTCTCCATACTTCAGGAGAGCGAATAAGAAGCTGTTGACGAGCTTCTGAAAGAACAGATCCCTTTGAAAGTCTTATTTCTTCTCTCCCTCTGACCTGGTTTTCATTTTTCCCTTATAGCAGCTTTATAAAATAGCTTTTTACAATTTCTCTTTACATTTTTTAAACTTGAGGTTAAGAGTTAGAAATAATATAAGTTATCTTCTTTTTATTGTGGTTAAAGTGTCTGTTTTTCAGGTAGGCATAATTTCATCTATTTTAAAATCTAAACCACAGATTTTATTTTAGAACAAAAGTTTTCAGACTTATCTTTTTGGGGTGAATGTAGTATTTAGTTAATTTTCATTATTAT
>NW_004624813.1:1143735-1196498 GCF_000247695.1 Heterocephalus glaber | reverse complement strand
TTACAAAAATTTATTTTAAGAAATTTTATCTTAAAATATGTTTTTAAAAGCCATTCCTTTCATTGTAGTCATTTATGTGAAGCTCGCTGTACATTATTAATTGAGACACTTCATGACTGACAGTTTCATAGAATTTCCTTGTTTTTCATGTTATCACTTTTGAACTACTGTTATTTTGTAGAATGTCTATTATTAAAATTTATTTTAAGAAATTTTACCCTATGGGTGGGGGGATGTTAAGAGGGTAAAAGTTTTTTCTCGAAACAAAAATAATGTCTGAATGTATAGGATGGTCCTCAATTCCAAAAAAGCATAAATGATGTGATGGAAAATGTTGAAAACTATACTAATTCATTACGGTTTGTAGAACACTGAGATTCCTATACTTCCAGTTTTCTTTTGGAATAATTCAGATCCACTAGAATAAAATTGCTGTTTACTGAGATGGAAATTGTCACAGAACTGAAAATGAATGAAAATCTGAAAAAGTTATTCTATTGTAAAGGATCTGTTTATTCTAGGATTTGCTGCCATCTATAAAACAGTCTTACCTTGTTTCCATCAGGTCCTGGGGGTCCAGAAGGACCTCGGCTCCCAATTGGACCAGAGGGACCCACAGCACCACTTTCCCCTGGAGGACCACGTTCCCCCTGAAAAACAGCAGTTAGATGAAGTCATTTTCTGATTTTACACACCATACATCTAGAT
The DNA here is from genome assembly GCF_000247695.1 of Heterocephalus glaber. The sequence continues at coordinate 1,195,790 of NW_004624813.1, read as the reverse complement.
TTTTAGTCCTGGTTTGGCAACTTTTCAGGAAATTAAATTTTTTTGTTTGTTCCTAATTTCTCCACCACAAAGTGAAGGGATGGCATGAGATAAACTCTAAAGTCGAATTTTGTTCTAATGTTCTGGGACTACAGTTCCAAAATTTGTTGCTTATAGACTATGACATTCAACCTTTAGCATTCATTTTCTTGTTTATTAATTATTTATTTGTGGTCTTTTCTGGGATAGGTTTAAGGTTAAAAAAAACCATGCAGGTTATTTGTAATAATTAAAGGGAAAGATGGTAGCATTTTAGTTAAATAGCAATGTCAAGTACAAATAAGATTATATTTTTATAACTGTCTCCTTTCATAAACTCATACAATAATGATGTAACAGTTATAATATTTAACATATATACAATATGTATATATGAGTATCTGTAACTTGTTTATCATCTATCTAAATATCTCCCAGCTTGCATTTAAGAATATTTATCACACAGGTCCACATTACAGCTATATCAAAAGACGTTAAAATAACTTGATTCTATGGTGTTGTGGTTTTTTGACACTAACTTTGGGCTTCCAACGTATATGGTAATGAGCAACATAACGGAATACTTTAGTGGCAAACCAACATTCCAGTTATGCTAATATCCACAAACTAAATGTTTATTTTCTTTTTCTGTGATTTGTTCAATGATTTTTTTTCTTTTTAAAACTTTTACTTTTTACTAGAATATGTTTATAGTACATAACGATTACATTTCTTGTGGGGAGTTGGTACATGGACATGACACATTTTAATTCTTTTTTCATCCCCTTCCTCTCCTAATTTCCCCTCCCCTCCTCTCTTTATTTGTCTTTATAAAATTAGACCTTTTTTTTTGGTACCAGGGATCGAACTTGGGTTCTTGTGCTTGAGCAGCAGGCGGTGAAACCACTGAGCTAAATCCCCAGCCCCATAAAATTAGACTCTTGAGTTCAGCTTTAGACTTTAAACATCAAAGTAAACTAAGATTGCATTACTAATCACAGTAAGGTACCCTTTTTCCTTGGCTCAAATTGAGCCACGGTCATAAATTATTATGCTTATATAAATTGTTAACTATAACCGATACTAGCTCACTTATGTTTCATATAATCATGTGCTTACTGAGTAGGAAACATGAGCAATTAAACAAAGTCCATTATCAACTTAGATATCTTTGTGGTCTCTGCAGATCACACTTGACTACAGAAAAGTGTCCGCAACTTGGTGCAAGGAAGGCCATTTGTGGCTTTAGGAGAAAGCACTCCTTTTTTAAAAAGCACATTGCCAAGATTTTATGAAGGTTAATTAAATAACACTTACTCTTGGACCAGCAGGACCAGGGAGACCAAATTCACCAGGGAGACCCTAGGTAAAACACAAGAATAAATTAAGTGTGAAATGTATATGTAATCTCTAAATTTAAGAATATGATATTCGGGAGGTTCTGAAAGAGTGACATAAAGCTGCCTGTGCTCCCCCTCAAAGAAGCCTAAGTATACCAACTGAGAAGTGTAACAGAACTTTCAGTCTGTGGGAAAAATACACACACAGAGAGAATTTAACTGATACCAAAGATAGATCTATCTTAGAACTTGGTATCATAAAACGTAAGTTTCCCATTTGGTTTATGGCTTTTAAAAAAGTGACAAAGCAGACTATCTTCTTTGATAATATGATAAATAATAATGAACATTATGAGACATCGCCTATTTTTAGCTATATAGCAGACTGCCTTCTTAATAGAAATTATCATATTCTGTACATTACTTAGTTAATTGTACACCCAAGTGTATCTCTTTTATTACTGACCAGCTGTCTCCTTAATGTGCCCTGCTGTTGACAAAGGAGATGAGGCCATAGAATGTAACTAAATTGAGGCACATTCATCACAATTACAGAGAAAATGACTCAGAACTCATGCTCTGATTGTGGATAGCAGTGTCATGTCTGAATGCCAAGAAAAACATTAAAAGCAATTTTTCAGGGTCTAGTTTAATGGGAAATCAGTGCTTTTGCATTTTCACTATGGAGGAGGAAATAATTTGTATTTTAACATGACCAAGAACAAAACAAAAAGTAAGGCTAGTACATGAAATATTCACTGATAGATTCTACTTTTATAATGTGATGTTCCACTCAATTCATAAAACAAAGTAATTTCAACTAAAATAAGTGACTTTGTTCATTCACTCTCAGTATCAACATAAGGAGAACACTATCATTAACACATGAAATAGGAAATTTCCTTTTACATATTGTGATTGTGCTGTTGGAGGGCATTAAGCAGAAGGAAATTCATAAGTTTGGGTGGATTTATTATCACTGATTTTACTCACCCTTTCTCCTGGTTTTCCAACTTCACCAGTTGGACCTGAAGGGCCAGGCAGACCCTAAATGAAGAAAAATACAAATCTCAATCTTATAGTAACATATAGGGAATTTGCTAATAATTGGCTAAGGGGGAATGACACAAAATCAACATGAGCGCTATTAAAAGTTATTAAAGCATTGCTTTGAAAAAAAAATGTACCCTCTGCTTCAGCTGCAAAGCTGTGTTTCATGTGGTAGGGGAGAAGGATACAATGAGGTGGGGGTGGACAATCTGGCCAAAGGCTGGATTTCATATGTTTTTGTTGACTCACCTGGAAACCTGGAGGACCAGCGGGACCCTGTTCACCTTTGCCACCTTGGACACCCTGAAAGGGACAGGAGAGACAGCATAAATAGCAAAGTTTGCCACTGTTGCTGCCTATCTAACTTTTGAACTGGAATATGGAGATGGTTGTTTTTGGGGACTCGTGCTTTCTAGTGCAGAAAAGCACAGGAGGTGGAGAAATACTCACCTGGGGTCCAGGAGGTCCCTGAGCACCATTGTTTCCATCAGGACCAGGAGCACCCTAGAAATGTTGAACAGAAAGTCTGATGGTTACCTGCAACTCGGGCAGTTGAAGATGTCTCAAAGCATCTTTTAAAGTTAGTTCCTCAGAGCATATTTATCCTTTTAGCATGAATTAGACTCATTGTGGGTTTTTGCCAAGGCCGGAATGCTGCCTACCAACATTTGATATGGTTCAAGGGAACTCTGCAGATAAAAGGCAATAAATAAATGCCAGAGACTATGACTACATACTCAAACCCCTTTCATCACAAAATGAGTGAAATAAAGACCAAGTGCTTCTCTGAGTATCTTTGACTAAACATGTATTCTCATTTGTTATGGCTCACTGCCTTATATGTGTGGTTAAAAAAATGAAGACATTTTACAATGGTAAAGGACCCGTGGGGATGCCATCTTAGAAAAAAAGTGATAGAATAATATTAGATGGCCTCAAAGGATGTGTATTTATTGGGTAAATTCTGTGTGAATAGGTTTGTATAGAAGGTGGCACCTACCCGAGCACCAGCAAGACCAGGATGACCTTTATCACCATTTTTGCCAGGATCACCCTATAATAAAAATTAAAAACAAAACAAGACAGAAAATGGTCTCATGTGTTTAATGTCCAATTAGTCATGACAAATTTGAAATTTCTTGCTGATTCCCAGTTCTGGAATTCTATCATCCAAGGTACAATCCATCATCATGTATCTCTGATCACAATAAGAGGCCCATTTGTCTGCTGAGACTCGTGTCCCAGGAGATGGGTTTTCAGCAAGTATGTAAAGAAATGTTGGGGGAAATCTTTAATGTGGTAAGCTGCCTGTGCTTGCTTTGGCAACACATAGACTAATGTGGTAAGTTGCCCACAGTTTTCCCAAGTTGAAAAGGCCCTTCTTCCCCCACTGTGGTATACTGGACTGATGAGTAGGAAATGCTAGGTTTGGTGAAATGTAGCAAAAAAGTGCTAAAGGGAGGAAGTCATGGCGATTCTTACAGTGGGGCCTTTGGGTCCAGGGAATCCAATGTTACCAGCTTCTCCTCTTGCTCCAGCTGGGCCAATTGGGCCAGGCCTGCCATCGATACCAGGGAGACCCTGAAATCAAAGTATATTCAAAGTTTACTCAGCATCAACATGGTCTCCAAACCTCAAGCCTGTGATGCTGCCATGGGCTGAAACAGAAAGGCTTTCTGAATACACTGTGCTTCTTGTATGAAGTGTCAGTAAATTATGATTCCATTTTCCATATCGAAATAGGATGTTGGTATACACACAGCCAATTCAATCTCATACGTATGCAACTTCTCTCTCCCGATACCCTTGTCGCCTGCTTCAATTTTTCCTATCATGTTTTTTCTTTGTCCCTCTCTGCTTTCAGTCCTGTGTTCATTTGGATTCCATAATTACAACCTATTACTTTGTGTTCCCAGATGATGTAGGTGGCTGATATTTATTTTCAATGTATTCATGTATAAATGAGCCACAAAATAGACTTGATAAGGGTGCAATAAGTGTCCTTGAACATATAATGGAAAATGAGCAATACTCACCACAGGGCCTTCCTTACCAGCTGGGCCAACATTTCCAGGGGAGCCGGGAAGACCCTGTAAAACAAATGAGGGTGCTTTCATACTGGCATTTCAACTCACACATTCAAGCCTCAGATTAACTGGAATCTCACAAAAGCATTTTTCCTCTACTTTTTGTTTTTTGCCTAGGGTAAAATCATTAGGTGGTGTGAAATCAGGAGGTGTGAAAAGAGCTCTGAAATTTTTCCCCTATTTTTTTTGTGGCTCTCCTTTTAGTGAGTTTTAGTGCAATAGATCCAGTTACAGATATCATAAGAAACTTAAGTAATATGCTACATGGGGAAAATGTATTATGCTATCTACCTCATAATAGAAAAACTAATACTTTTAGTAAGCAATTTTCAAAGTGGTTTTTTTTTTATTGCCTTATTTGGTGTCTCTATTACTTGTTTATGGTACAATTACAGTTGATATTCACCCACAAGAGATAATGGAGCAAAAAATTACTCTATTGCTATGGATTAGAGTGTCTACAGATCTAAGGGTCATTTCCCCATAGCTTGTGTGATGCTGAATACATTATAGCCCTTTGTGATTGCTGAAAAAATGACTTCACTTATGAATCTAATAAACTAATAATGTATAGCACTGATACATTTCATGAACACCTTATACAAAACTCACAAATTAAGATAAAAGATTCATGCTGATAGGAGAATCAACTTAATTTGGATATATTAAAATAAATCTATTTTTCCAAAGAATAGATCAAGCCATTGTATCAAGCAATAAATAGGAAATTTATGAACTAACTAAATACATGAAAAATATCTACGGAGCCTTGATGAAGTTAAATTAAAAAGGCAACTGTCAGCAAGTCTACCAATAAATTTACTTCCTGTGTTTTTATTGTTATCTTCAACATTAAACAACCCATTACAGAAGAAAACAGTGCCAGATGTGACTTGTTTGGAATCCATCTGAAACTTACTCGAGGTCCCATGAGACCAGGCTCCCCAGGGCGACCAGCATCTCCATTGGGGCCTCGGACTCCAGCAGGGCCGCTTGCGCCACGGCTACCAGGAGGGCCCTGTTAGAAGGAAAGAGTGGAGGAGGAGGAGCTATAGCCCACGACTCACACACCAGAGAAAGTATCAAGTTGCTTCCTAGGGCATGGGTGATGGACAGCCTACCATGACACCAGCTCTGCCATCAGCTCCAGGAAGACCACGAGAACCGGGAGAACCCTGCAAGAAAGAACATAAAATAGAAGAGAATCAGAGAAAACTTTTGAATGTGGTAAGGCAGAGTTTATTAAAACATGGCATATATAGAGTCAAAATGCTTCACTCGAACTCCAAGGGAATGTGTGGATGAGCATTCTGCCAAAGTAGGTCAACACTATTTCCAGACCAATTTTGTGACCTACCAAACTGAGTCACCGATTTAGGAAAACCAGATGGAAAGCAGATGCTTCTTTCATCTAGAAAATGCAAGCAGTGATTTTGACCAATCCCCAGTGAGCCAGTGTCATCACTGCCTCTGGTGTGTCTGGGCGTCTGGAGCATTTAGAACCTACTCTCAGTCCAGAAGGTCCAGGGGGGCCAGCAGATCCAGCTTCACCATTAGAGCCTCTCTTTCCTTCTTCACCACTGGGACCAGGAGGACCTTGGGGTCCAGCAGAGCCCTGTGTAACAAAAAGAACAAGAAAGGAAAGTAGAAAACAATTATTATATCCTACCCAGCTCCAGAAACTGGATTGCAAGAAAAATAACTGCACAAAATTGTGATTATAGAGCTACTTACAGGCTCACCCTTGTTACCAGTTTCTCCTTTGGAACCAGCTGGACCAGGATCACCCTAAGACCCAAGACAAAACAAAGGTCAAATGACAAATATTTGGCAGAACCCTCTGGTGGACAAATCTCTTGGAACTTTCATGGGTTAAGTTAGAGAGAAGCTCAGGTTCTCCAAGAAATGTGCCCCTCTTCATACTTAAATGGCCTACTGAGGAATGATGTCTGTGTAAGGGCAGGACTGAGATGGTAGAGCTTTGCCTCATTTACCTTTGCACAAGCTCCTGAGATAGCAGGAGGAGTGTGTCTCTGTGCATGTGAGGACAAGGGAATCAACCCCCATATATATACAATTACATGGGAAACGCACACTAAAAAGCTAAGGAAAGAAAAATAGGAAGAACAAAACTGTGATAAGACTAGACAGTGATGAAATGATGGTAAAGCTAGCATTTTTGGGGTGCTCAAAGCCACTGTTAAGGCTACTTACAACAAGTCCTCTGGCACCAGTAGCACCGGCAGCTCCAGGAGGGCCAGGAATACCACGGGGACCAGGGAGGCCAGGAGCCCCAGCCACACCAGGAAGGCCCTGTGAAGGAAAACAGAGCATGGTCCATCACAAGGTTATGGGCTGCAGAGGCAGCACTCATTAAATGCCTTAAACCCATAGCAGCACATGTTAGCTACCCATGTATATACTCACAGCTGCACCCTTAGAACCAGGAAGGCCATTCGCTCCAGGGTTGCCCTGAGAGGAAAAGGAAATGGAAAGTTATCCATTAACTGGAATATTTCTGGTCTTTTTTGACCCCAGCTTGTTCTTTTCAGCCCTCTTCCCAGTGTTCTGTTCTGTAAGGTCAGTGACCGAAACTACTTACAGGAGGTCCAACAGGGCCAGAAAGACCTGGAAGACCAACTTCACCACGGGGACCCGCAGGGCCAGAAGGACCAGTGTTACCCACAGGACCAATTTCACCCTAAAAGGGGAAATGACCCAGAGGAATTAGACAGCCAATAATGGAAGTGTATGTCTTTTGTTAGAACACCATTTAAAAAATTTCTTCAGAATGGCAATCATTTTTCTTACCTGGCTTGTTAAAAGAGTTGGGATTCATTTCTGAGTTTCCTAGCTTTGTTCCACCAGTTTGATTATTATTGGTACCTTCTCTCTACCTCTGTCTTTCTGTGGCTGACACTAGTTGTCAGTCAGGGGTGACTCTTTTGGGAGCTGATCCCATAGGGCTTCACGGAATCAACTTCTGTGTTGCCATCTGTATGTATGCTACTAGTGTACAAGTACAGAGATATGATCTATTTTAAATGTGGAGTGAGAAAATTGGTTATTCTTTACCGGTAAGAACTAATTAAAGAAACTTTTCTGTAATTATCTCTCTTTCTGCAAATATAGTTTTAATCTTTCACATGACCTTACAAAGTGTATCAAGGTAGTGACAATAGTCACCAATGTTTTACCTTGGGACCGGGAGCTCCTGGGAAGCCTGGAGGGCCAGCAGCTCCAATGGGACCCTGAAATAGAAACAGAAAGCAGTAAAAAATTTCCTCTATGTGGATTAAGAAAACAACAACAGAAGATTAAAGGAGCTCAGAATGTCTCCATCTTACTTCATATTGCCAAAGGAAACACTGCCAGGTAGTATGTTGACATTAATGTCTTATCAAAGGAAGACATTCAAGGTATCTAAGGCAGGGTTGACTTTACTTCATACTTCAGTCAATGGTCCCAAATAATTATAAGTAGCCTACAATACTTATAAACTTCAAAAGACCTCATAGAAAATTTAGTTATGTCTGAATCGATGTTGTTTTATAGGAAATTAGTGAAGAACTTGGCTCCCACCCATACTCTGAATCCTCTCAAATTTCCCAGTATCAGAACTTACAGCAGGACCCACAGGACCGACACTGCCGTCACTGCCACGAGCGCCCTATGCAGAAAGAAGGGAAGAGTCAAGCGCAAGTTTGTTGGCAGTCAGCAGAAGATATTTTAAAAGGATAAAAAGGAACAAAACTGAGACACTCACAGTTGGGCCAGGTCCACCAACACGTCCTCTCTCACCAGGAAGTCCACGAGCTCCCTGGAAGCAGGAATATTTTCATTAAAATCTAGAAAGCTAATTTATAAATTGTCACAAGCATCATTTTGTTTGTCCAATTTCCAATATGTGGAAGAGTCTACTAAAAGTAAATAGGGTTGTTTTAATACCAACCCAAAGGTAGTGGATTTCAATTAAATATGCAAAAGGCTATTAGAACAATATCAAAGAGTACAATGCTGAGGAAAATAGTGCTAATTTGCAAAAACATTAAAGAAGTTCCAGCTTGCAAAGAGTGTACACATTTAGATTTGCCTTAAAGCACTCAATACTTACTGCTTGACCTGGAGTTCCGTTTTCACCAGGGGCACCAGGTTCACCCTATATGGGAGAGAAAGATGGAGTTCTTGTTCATTGCATAGACCTATCAATTATTTTCTTCTGAGTGAATGTTTTTTTAAAAAAGCAATTCATTGATTAATTTTTTGAATTTTTTTTTAACCCTACTATTTCAACTTGAACTTTTTTTTTTTTTTTTTTGGTACTGGGGATCGAACTTGAGACCTTGCGCTTGCGAAGCAGAAGGCAGAACAACTGAGCTAAATCCTTGGCTCTCAGTTTGAACTATGTATATATTTTATAACATCTCTTATACATACAGATTGTTTCCTAATTATTCCAGGTAGCTACATTTTAAAAATTGCTAAAATGTGTGTACATTTAAATATATCAAATATCAAGGTACTAAGAAGTTGTGGTTATTTGACTGTACCCTCTCTCAAATTTCCACTTTATATTATGAATATCATTAGACTAGGCTTATATATTAAGGGATGATATTATGAAAAGAGATGGCAAATGATAAATACACTATCAATATAACCATATTTACCCCCTTTAAAGTTATTGTGAGCACTCAATGTTATCAATTTAATAAAATATGCATGAAAGGTTGGAGCTTCATAATTTTTAGAGTTGTCGTATTTATTTCCAACTCATATTTTTAAACTTTCCTTCAAAATAATCTGACTTAGGTAGAGAAAAAAACAATGTATCTGAGGCCACATAAGCATCATTTATTTTTAAGGTTCTAGGTGAAGTATGTTGTTGGGGAAAAGCATGGAATGAGCATCAGGATTTCTAGCCTATGCTCTTCCAACCACTAAATGTGTCACTTTGGGCAAGTCACTAGCTCTTGCTAAGCCTCAGTTTCCCTCATCTGCAAAATGAGGGAGCCCACAAAGCTCCTTTCAGCTCTTACATTTTATGATAGTGTGATTAGTAGTCTGAGCTGTTATACTGGGCTCCTGGGAGAATGAGTGTGACCTTATTCATTTGTGTGGCAGCTGGAGAGTAGGAACAGATTTTCCATATTCATGTTCATTTCTGGTCCCGCTAGTATTTGTTACTCATTAATTTGTAATTACATTGGTATTCACTTTACTATCACATTATCTCCTTAATAGGAAAGAGAACATTTTATAGTTGAAAATGCTGTCAGAGAAGAGCCTAGCCAAGAGATAACACACTTCTGAGACTTTAATTACCGAATTAAAAATTTTTTGAGTGTGCACAGATAAATCACAGAAAAGAGGTTGAAAAGTGTGTTGTGACATGAATGTACCCATCTAATTAGTGCATGGCAAAGGAGAATTTACAGTTTAAAATAACAAAGTGTCCTAATACCTGATTACATGTTTATTTACTTTTATTTTGGCTACAGAGATTGACTGAAATTATAAGAGGAGAGGAATTGAAGTAGGAAATTATTGACATTATTTGTGTCTCAACTGTTTAACAGACATTAAATGAAATACATATTGATAATTAGCTTTTTGTCGTAGGATCTCATAGTTTCCTCCATTGAGAGATTTGAAGTATAGAAGAGAAAACAGGATACTTTTTAGAATGTGCATAGTATTCAATAAAAATACGCTTTTTGGTGGTGAAGGGAAAATTTAATCAATTATTGAAAACAATGCTTCTAGTAGTATTTACCTTCACACCTGGAGCACCAGCTTGTCCTTTCAATCCATCCATACCATTGTGTCCCTGGAAAACAATCCTTATTATTAAAATGCTGTAGCATTACAATGCTTGGGCAGATCCAGATCTTCTACCTTGGCAATTACTATCTCTTGGGTGAAACCTGTGGCCACTTCTGCAGAATGGAAACTAAGGGTCCAGCTCTAGGTGAGCTTCTGCATGGCCCCGGCTAAGCCACTTAGCCATGCCCTCAAGAAGGGAGAGACTAGATGCTCTCTCACATCCTTGCTGTAGTTCATGATTTTATGATTTTCAGATGGTGTCAATACTCAGCCATAATACATGTTTTATACAATTTCCCTGTAGCAATCCTGTTTCTTGGTAGGTATGAACCGACTGGAAAACACACTCTACTTTCAGTTAGCTTACTGTTAAATTTTCCCTCCCCTTTGGCAAACTTCAGGGATGTGGAAGCCAGGATGTGTCACCCAGGGTTTAAGTACAGTTGAGTTATGTCCAGAAAAATAATCAGCATTTTCTCTCATCTGGATAAAGAATATGCTCACCCTAGGGCCCTTGAAGCCAGGAAGTCCAGGAGTTCCAGGGAACCCACGAGCACCCTTAGAAAGAAATTCAGAAGAAGGTGAATGTTTTTTGTCATAAAGAAAAGGACAATGATTATTTTTTTTCTTCCAAAGTAATTCTTCTCATCAAAGTTCAAATTTGGAATCAAAGACTAATATATTTTAAAGCTCAGAGCCACAAATTAATTGCACTAATGTGAATATCCAAGACTATGGTATTTGTAGAACACACAATTTAGTTGCTCATAGTATATGTGGTGTCACTAATGCACATTATTTGCATTAATAAAAATACATGAATTCTTTCCTAGGTTCCTTTGTCAGATGCCTTCAATAAAGGTTACAAGTGTGAGTGACATCCATGCGCCATTTAGGTGGGTGCTTGATTTAGCAATTATCTTATATCTGAAAAGTCTTTAAGGTTTGGAATGCATAATATTATAAAAAGTCTCACCTGTGGTCCAACAACTCCTCTCTCACCAGGTCGTCCAGGTTTTCCAGGGTGACCCTAAAACATGAAAACATCGTAGGGTCAGACTTGACTTGGGAAATCGTCAGACAAAAGTGAGGGCATTTTGTTTTTACAATTGAAGAGAAAGGTATCACATAAAAAGATGGATCCAAACACATATTTAATTAATAATCATATTTCCCTAAATACAAGCAAATTAATTAATATTTCATTAAAATAATATTTCCCATATGGGGAGAGTTATGTCAGGCATACTCAGCTTTGGCAGAACACTTAATTTGGATCTAGGAATTCTTGTCAAGGCAGGAACATGGAAATGGTGTTTTGGAAGAGCTTAAGAGTAAACACTTACATCTTCACCAGCCTTTCCAGGAGCGCCAGCAGGACCGCGGGCACCTGCAGGACCCTGAGAAAAAGGGAGACCAGTCATTTGGCTAAGGCTATTTCAGAAACTTCTTGAAAAAATACTGATCACAAAGGGAGAAAATTGTACTCACAGTTTGACCAGGTTCACCAGGCTCACCAGCAGGTCCTTGGAAACCTTGAGGTCCCTAAGAGAGAAGGGGGAAGAAAAGTCTCATTCCAAGCCTTAATTTTTAATTCTCTCTCCTTTTACATAAGAGAAATTACAAGTCTTTCATACTTACAGGAGCACCAACTGCACCAGGTGGGCCTCTGGGTCCCATTAAACCCTGTAAAGAGGACAGATGAGAGTAGCACTGATAATTGTCATGGATTTGGTTAGGGTAAAACAAGTTGGTTTGGGTCAGATGAATTAGTTTAGGTAAGTTGAAGTTAGATAAGACACTACCATGCCATAGACATTTTGTGATGGACAGATCTGTGCTGCTTTTATTTCACAGTTTTTGTTCCCCTCAAGGAAGCACATAATACTCCAAGTTTCCCCCACTATTTCTCTCCCTTTGTTTTTCCTTTTTCAGCCCAAATCAGCTGAACTCAATGAGAACTGGATGGGTTGCCATAGTTCCCTTAAAGTTGTGCACAATTGGCCATATTGAGATTGTTCTAATGCAATGAAATTGATCTGTTGCCACAGAAGTTCAGAATATACAATTGACTTCAGCACAGCTCACAGAGCACTCCATTTGGATTCCTTTGATCATATGTCATCTCCCCATGTCATACTTAGCTAAGAAACTGATATTCTTATTGCCACAAGGGTCACAAATTGAAAAAAATCAAAAGTCCTTCTTAATGATTGGAGAGGGAGGCTTGCTAGAACCTAGTAGCTCCTTTAAGGGCTATTGATGACTGCTGAAAACGTCAAACAAAAGTGGATCTAATGAGGGGTGAAGGAAAAATAAAATATTACTGAAACAGCCTATTGAAGAGTCCACACATGATATTATTTAAAATATGGCCCGAATGACAGCAAATTATTTTCCCCTTTGTTCTTTATTTTGGAACACAAAACTAAGAAACAGAATATTACTAGTTTGCAAGCTAAATACACATTCTTCTGTTTGCAGTAATGATACCTGTGTAAGCTAGTCTGTAGGGTCCACTGTTCATAATGCTGAAAATATGTCCCGAGTAATTTGTTCATGGTGCATCTGCAGACAAGCCTATGCCCCTGTGTTAATGCCTGGACTGAAACACTATAGATTTTATTTCAAATGTGCATCATATTAATCACGGGAATTATTTCTTTGGTTTTAGAAATTGCTTTGACATGAAAAAAAGCTGTTGCTTTTTTGGTCACTTTTTAAGAAATATATTTTTATGTATACATTAAAAATAATTTTCTTTGACATCATGAATTTTTAATTATATTTATTCATTTTCCATTTATTTGCAACCATTTTATTTACATAAATATCATTTATTTTGTGGAAGCTGTGAGACAAACTATGATTACTCATTAATTCAGAAAAGAACCCTTGGGGTTCTACAGTTATTGATTTTCCAACATGGGAAATTACTTTACTACTTTATAACTGCTCATCTTGCCTGTTTGTGAAACACATATCTGTAGATTGCATATGTGTGTGTATGTATGTGGATGTGCAAGCTTAAATTATATTTTACTGATATCTAAATGTAAACTATTTTGTTTTATGCACCCCAGAAATATGTTCCAAAGACAGGGGAATCTGAAATTCATATTAATGTTCCCAGTTTGTGTGTGCTTTTAAAACAAATGACGTTTACTGAAAACTTACTTTATTTATCTTTTTGCTGCTTCTTGAGAAATAGGTGGTGCTTTAGAACTGACTAATGTCTGGCATTAGCAGAAATAGCTAATTTCAAATATCCAATATAAGCAAAACGAAAGACCCTCCTCTCACTTTTTCTTTCAATATGAACATTTTAAATTACATGGAAAAATCAGCAAATTGGAAATCATTAATTAAATGTACATTACTTCTCAAGTGAGAGTTTTAATTTACAGAAAGTATTATCCTGCCCTGACAGTGTATTAGTTTATTGTGGACCATTAGCTCTGGCAGAAGATGGAGCACTGGATGCACAGCTCAGGTAAAATTTCTCTTTTAAAGATTACTTTAACTTTGAGCAGATAAATAACCTTGGAAACAAGTAGTGTCACCAAATTGTGTGTGTATGTGAGTTAAATTCTGTAGCACTTAATCAACCTAATGGTTTTACTTCTAGTAATGTTTTTCCTCTTTTCATATATTATACTAGTATACATTTTTGCATGATTTTATCAGTTTTTCCTAACACATTACTTATGTTTGGTAGAAGCCCTATTTGTTTGATACACCATTATCATCATCACAAGCACATACGTAATTTTTATAAATTGTTACTAAAATGATTGGATATGTTCCTGAATATTTATGTTGACATAAATGCTAAATTTTATATGTATTCTCTTGTATAATGATTTACAATCAATAGACTAAAAAGGGATTTTAAAAATAAAAATAGAGCACGAGGAACATTTGTGTATTGTTAACTACTTGGAGGAGTCAGGTTGTGTCACATTCTTTCACTGCCGCCTCCTGAAGTAACAAAACACAGGGGCTCCATTGAAGTCACCTAGTAAATACTTGTGACTAAATGAGTGTTTTTTTCAAGAACCATATAGGCCAGAATGTTGAATATCAGACATCTGGCTGGGTGGTTTGATCTGGTTCTGTCCTTAATTACCCACAGGACCTTGGGAAAAGGGCTTAAAATCTCTAGTTATAAAATGAAAAGGCTGAATTACAACTTGTTGATCCTTTGTGACAATCTGACATCTTCCAGGAACTTAGTAAATATTTCCATGCTTCTAAGTGTTGCTTAATATTCTAAGCAATGTTAAAGAATGTAAAAATATCAACCAGTGTCAATATTTCAAATTAGATTGACTTACCTAATTTATGGTTACTATATCCAAAGATTACTTCTTTAGGTATGAATATCTGACCTATCTTAGTGAGATATATTTGTAAAGAAAATTGAAGTCCCTAACTAAAGCTTATATTAGATTTTGATAGATTTGAATAAGTTTAATCCAAGTTTTAAGTATTAACCTGAATAGCTAAATAAATGACTCTGTGAAATTTAACATAAATGTTCTATGTAGTATATATTTTTGGATAAAATAAAAAGAAATGAGCATACCATTGGTCCAGGGCCAAGTCCAACTCCCTTGCCATCGTATTGAGCAGCAAAGTTCTGGAGAGGTAAAGAAAAATATATAAATATGTAATCTATGTTTACTTGTCATGTAGTTCATTTTTCTTTTATTTTTTGGTACGGGGATCGAACTTGGGACCTTGCGCTTGCGAGGCAGGAGCCGAAACCACTGAGCTAAATCCCGGGCCCTCATTTTTCTATTTTGTTTGAAAAAATTTTCTATTGCTCTTTAAAAGAGAGTAATATTTTTTACACTTAGTTGAGAATTTTATACTGAGATAAACTCCTACAAAGTCAGGAGATACTTAAGTTTCAGGTATAAGCCCACACCTAATTTGAAGTGGTGAGCTTCCCTGTCTTACTTGTTAGGACTTTGGTTTTTCCCTGCTAAC
The DNA here is from genome assembly GCF_000247695.1 of Heterocephalus glaber. Next base: position 1,180,474 of record NW_004624813.1, on the reverse strand, counting down.
TCTGTTCCTTTCTTCAGACTCCCTGCCTCTACAGAGAGGAAGGGAAGTTTCCTAAATGTTTAAAGTCACAGAGAGCTCCTACTAAACTAAGCAGAGATTAAATAAAGAAGACAACTTTGCATTTGCACCTGTTGCTCCTGCCCATCAGAACTACATAAAAAGATTAAGAGACTTTTTCATGCTGAAGTTTCAGGAAGGGTATGAAGAGTTTTAAGTTGAGAAGAAAATTAAATTAAAATGCCCCCTGGAAGATCAAACTTTCAAAAAATAGTTCACAAGCCTAACTTTATGTTAAAGATCTCACTTACAGTGGTAACTCTATTAAAGAAGGCACTCTTTAATGTACTCAGTAGATAAACAATCATAATAAGATCTTTAGGGGAGAAAGGTCTTGTGTTACTGGCATACAGTTGGATATTATAATCAGGCTTCTGATTCATAGTGCTAACCAATTAAGCAAATATGTTTTCCTTCCTGCAGTGAGGCCATTCGGCACTCATACCATAGTTAAAGACATAAACCTAAAAGAAGACATTAATGAAAAAGGGAAACATACTATTCTCTAATTAGTTTCAAGCAAATTAAACCTCAGCAGACTTCAAGCCAGGGAGAATAAAAAGGGTAGGATGTTTGTGGAATTGCTTAAGATCAGGGATTTCACTTCTGTATTGCAATCTAATCAAACTTTTCAATAATACAACACCTCCTATTTGCACCTTGCTGATAAAAACTATTAAATCCCCAAAGTAAAGAGTGGTGCTGATGGCCATATCAGTGAACATAAGGAACAGTTCTGAAATTCACAAGGGCTCACAAAGAGATCAGGCAAAGCAGAACCCTGAATAAAGAAACTAAAGAAACGAATAAAATATACTAATTTCCACAAAGCCCTCTTACCTGCTAAAAATAAATTCCACAATGAGCCTTTTTCCAAGAGAAGTATAAGAAAGTCAAATAAAAGTTTAAAATACTTGAGACCTCTTACCCCGCCAAGACCAGGGGGCCCAGGAGGGCCAGGTGGTCCAGGAGGGCCAGGGGGACCATCTTCACCATCTCGGCCTGGGTTGCCTGGTGGACCCTATTAGGTACAAGGCAATTAGAGTAGGGTTAGACAGGCTGCACAGAAACCTACATGATATAAAAAACGAGACCCCAAAAATGTATTCTTCAGACTTTTCAACGTGCGTGAAGGGTACACATTTAACATGGATGGAGACTCACTTACAACATGGGTCTATTTTAAAAGAAGCTTTAGCAACTGACATATGAAGACAAACAGGGGAGTTTTCCTAGGGGAATATCTCAGCTATTGAATATTAACTCATAATGGAGCCCCAGTATTCAGATAAAGCTAGACCTGAGAGCTAGATGATTCTATGACCTTTGCATGTTTTGCAGTGCACAATGTTGTACTATGTATGTTGAGTGCTAGTTTCTGACTTCAAATTCAATGTCTTGGTATGTTATGTGTGACTAGTAAATTAATAAGGTCACTTTATCACAGGATAGAAAATCCTGATTTCCTCCCATTAGCATAGTTTATGTTAAGATAATCAATCAGTATAATACTACCTCTAACAAAATATTTCAGTGAATTACATTTAAATCTCCATTTCAAGGTAAATATGAGGTATGTGTATTTACATATTGGTAAAAATATTATATAATCAAAATAATGCAAGATCCTGTACTTATAAATGTCAATTAAGTGCTCACTCTGGCAGCACATATAATAAATGTGAATAAAACATAGCAAGGTGATCTAAGAATGACTCAAATAAAATGTAAGCTTGACTTGCACATGTATGCATTTAGAAAGAGAAATATGTTACTGACTGCTGCTTCTCTATTATTCCCAAGCTATAGAAGAGATTGTACTTCAAAAGCAAACAAAGCGTGTTTAAAAGAAAGACTCTTTGGTGGTACGTAGATACTTTTCTATTATGTATGAGTTGGACAGCCCAATTAAAAACAAAGAAATACTATGCAAAGAATATGGCTCTCTGTAATGATTTTTCTTTATAAAAGGATAGTCTTAACCAAAAAAGAATATTGATTATATATAATAATGCTCATTCACCTCTTCTACAAAGCTTTATCTATTTAAAAGATGCTACAATTATCTGGATATATAATATTCCATAAAATTGTGAGTCTCCTGTAGTTTCTAATACATAGTTATTCAAATATGGGCTGACGCCCTTTAAGAGTTCAGAAATGACATACCCTTTCCCCACGTGGTCCTCTATCTCCAGAGGGGCCCTACAAGGAAGGTACAAACAGCACAATCATAAATGTCTAAGTAATTTCCCATGAACAGACTAGTCATTTTTTATAATAATTAGTTGGTAAGGCTGATCTAACCACAATGTTACTAGATAATAGCTGAAAAAATAGGCACTATATCATAGATAAAAGTACATTGTTTTTATCCTAATTACACACAAATTTTCTTTTACATTGAAGGATTACAAGCTGTTGTAAAATTCAGCCACTAGGCCAATATTATATACAACTTTTTATTTTCTTTTTGGTACCGGGGATCGAACTTGGGTCCTTGGCTTGCAAGGCAGGTGGCGGAACCACTGAGCTAAATCCCTGGCCCTAAGGAAACTTAGTAGTATCTTTCTGCCTTTTTTTTTTTTTTTTTTTGGTACTGGGGATCAAACTTGGGACCTTGCACTTGCGAGGCAGGCGCTGGAACCACTGAGCTAAATTCCCGGCCCATATACAGCATTTTTAGTAAGATGATTAGTGTGGATAAAATGATCATTCTGTTACATCTTTATCAGCATATTATATACTGTAGTCAAAGTCCTTTAAAATAAACTTTCATTTACTACTCATAATTAAAATAGTATAACAAGTGTTTTTTCTTTAGCATGTAAATCAACAATTTGTATAAATAAATGTAATTAGAGATGATTCAGGAAGATAACAAAACTATCTTAAATAGCAAAGTTATTTTGCCTTATATGTATTCATAAAAGAGTAAAATCTTGATGAAGTATTTTCATTCTGTAGTTTTCCGTAAATTTAGTTAAACTGAAAGTTATCTTTGATAATTTAAATATTTTTAGAGAAACATTGAACTCTTACCTTTCTTGGAGTTCCCTGGAAAAGAATAAATAAAAGGTTATTACAAGGATTATTGTATATATTTTTCATTTTGGTGTCTACAGCCTCCATTTATTGTCCATTTACTGTGATCTTAATTTAATATTTCAAAATTCAATGTGAAATTTTTGCCAGTAAGTTAATAAAATATGCGCAAAACAAAATATATGTATGCTTATCTGTACTTATGTTGCAAGTTCAATTTGCAAGCTAAGAATTTGTTCATAATACTTTTGCAAATGAGTCCAAGAGAATGACAACATGTTCTACCTTAGTGAAGTCTTGTGCTCCATGGTAGCTGCTGTTAATACCCTTCCTCTCTACTTCCTGTGTGTATTTATGAGTCTGGCCTTATTCAGTAGCACCACCCATTTTGGAAAATGGGGCAGGTACTTTCTATGGCAGCCAGGAAATTATGAATTACCATTTCTCTTCATGATTGTAAAGCCAGGTTGGTAAATACCAAAGGAGCCTCATCTTCCCTCTCCACAAAAGACATTATTGGGAGCAAAGAAATCTTTAAGAAAAGATTCTTAAATCTTTTCTTAATCTTCTTAAATTCTTAATCTTTAAGAAAGAAAAGTTTTAACTTTTTTCTAAAAATAATTTTACTCACCTTTTGTAAAGCTGAAAAGGAAAGGGGAAAGTAGGAAAAAATTATTAGTATCATTTCATTGATCAGTAAGAGTAACAAATTAATGCACAGGTGTATAAAATTGAGTTACATAATTAAAGAACAAATTATGTTTTTATTAAGATATTCAAATAACCTAGAAATTATGCAGGTCAAAAATACTACGGGGATAAGTAAGGTGATTTTTTTTTGCAGTATTAATATGTAAATATATTTTTGAATTAAATTATTAATTATTTACTATTTTATAAATGTGAAATATTAATGTGTCTGAAGGATAGTTCTAATGCTTAGCAATTAGACTGGAAATTACACAGATGAATTACTGGCAATAAGATAATACCAGTAGATTGATAAAGAAATAATTCATGGTGTAGATAATTTTTAATATCTAAAAGTCTAAAAAAAGTAAAATTTAGGATAGTATGTTACCTAAACCAGACTTTTTAAATAAAACATTGAAGTTACTTAGTACTTCACTGAGTTTCTACCATTCTTAATGTCCTTTTTCAGAAGGTTTAATTTGCATATTAGTAACTATGAAAATGGATTAATTTGGACATGTGAATTTTTGCTTTAGTTTGCTTAAATTAGGTAGGATCAATTTATGAACATGGTTCAGTTTTGTTTGGGAAAAGATTGCTTTGTATAAATGGAAAGACTGTGGGTTAAAGATATTGAAAAATAATGGGAAAAAAGCTGAAGTAATATCCGCCCTTTTGCTAAAATGCTTAGAAAGACTGAACTCCTTTCCTATACTGTAAAATTATATGTTAATATGGGATACAAGTGTGGCTACACTTGCAATAGGATGAATCAGGCCCTGAAAATTGTTTTAATTAGATAGACAAGAACTGTGTCATTTAGAGTGAGAACATCTGTTTCAACAGTCACAATTCAGAAGGGTGGACCCCATCCAGCACTGACATTTAAGGGCAATTTATGAGAATTATTGTTAAGTTAGAAAAATGATATGTTTACTTCCTTGTGTCCATCAGTAGAAAGAATTACTCCTGACTGCAATAGCAGAAGCCCTTCAGATTTTGGATATTTGCCTTTTAATTACTCAGATGTGAGTCATTTTGAAGAATCTGTATATGGCATTGTTTATTTCAGATCATGGTGGCTGTTGCTCTTTGTAGCTTTAAACTACTCTAGGTCTGCTTTCAATTTTTTCTGTAGAAGTCAAGTCTTCCTTTACACTCTCAGATCTCATAAAACACTAAATTGGTGATGTGAATTTATTCAGTAAATTTATCTGGTACTTAATTTATTTGCTATCTATCGTGTGTATACTAAAAGTGGATGGTAGGCAAACGCACACACACGCGTGCACAGCAGTAATTATGCAACTGTAGACAACGTGGCATGTGGGTGGAGCAAGTTTTTGAAGTGTTGGGTGTGGCCAGAGGAGGGTGGTCACCTCCCATCAAGTCAATAGCTTTGTCTAGTAACTAGACAGCCACATTTAAGATGAAAACGGACTGATTTTCTTCATTTTATCTTGACATGTAAGTCTTGTCATAAAACCTAGAACTAAACTGACCTTAGAGTCCATTTAATTTCCTCCTCACATGTTTGAAAAGGCCTAATTTGACTTGCCTAAGCTCACACGATAAATTAATGTTAAACTCATGGGAAAAAAACCCCAAGCTCTCGAGTAGTCTCGGCTTCAGTTGATACTTCCCAACTTGCAGTGTTCACTATATCTGGTTTTCACTGGGAGTATGTTGAAGGGGTAACTCTAAAGCTCAACAAAACTTAGAGCAAATTTTATTTAAGTGATGTTACCATTTCCATTTCCAGATAATGACTTAAGGCGGTTTTAACTTTCAGAAGGTATCCATTCTAAATAGTAGGATACCTTCCCAGGATACACTGATTAGCCACGGGAATGGTTCCAACCAGAAATGCAAACCATCGCATGGACAAACCCCATGGTCCTGAACCTGGACTCCATTGCCTTAAAGCTCGGTCCCCTGTGGTTTCGCTTTCCTCCCTGTAGAGGGCGCTTTTCCATCATCACCATCTCGTCATGACCATGATCAGCATCCTTCAGACCAAACTCAGCGCCCAGAAGATCAAAGTTGAGGGGGAGAGTTTTGTAAAGCTGAATTAAAGGACTTTGTAAAGCAGGCCTCGACATTTACAAGGCGGGCATGAGGACGGTTGTTAATTCTCAGCCTTGGGTAAAAAGCCCTTCGCTCCCCGTGAACTTCACTAACCTGAGCTTCCAGGTCAAGTTAGCTCACTTTCTTCCCTAACATTTGGCGAGACTCACGCCTTTCGTGTTTTCGTTTTTAAAGTGCTTTTCGGGTGCAGAAGAGCCTTCTCTCCAAGCTGTACCTGGTGTAGGTTTTCCTCTTCCAGCCCGGGGTGCCCACCCGTCTAACTCCCGCCTCCCCGAACAAGCGGAAGGAAGGCACTTACATTGGCATGTTGCTAGGCACGAGGCTACTGCGAGCAGCAACAGCGTCCGCGTATCCACAAAGCTGAGCATGTCTACCACTCGGACATGCAGACTCCTTGTGTCGCAGAGCCCGGGTCACGGAGGATCACCTGGCGGGCGCAGGCATGCAGCGGCGGCCAGCACCTCCAACTTAGCCGAAACCTCCTGCCGCCGTGGTGCTAAAATAATAAAGCCCGGATCTGCCCTATTTATACGGCAAAAGTTTCCCCGGCCCGAGGGCGCCTCCAAAAGCGCCTGGGCCAATGGGCGGGCTGGGCCCTGGGAGGAGACTGGGGGGGCGCGGGAGGGGCGGGCGAAGGGACGTGGCCGCAGGCTGGGTTCTCAAATTGGTTCCATTCTTTTTGAGGACGTGGCCACTTTGGAGGGTTTCGAGGGGAAACTCTGACTCGCTGTCTGCATACCTCCGCCCTCCGCATCCACCCGCCCCTCCCGCGCCCTTCCCAAGTTTGGAAACGCGCGGCGACACGTCGGAGCGCCCCGCAGACGCCGACCGGGCAGAGTTTAGGGAGCTGGGCGGCCGGACAGGGGCCCGGAGCCCGAGATCAAAGCAGGAGCTGTCCAGCCCTGCCGGCCCGAGGGCCCCGCGGGCCACCTGCGGGGAGGAGGGGGCTGGGCGTGGGGGGGGGCGACGGCGTGGCGCGGCGCGAGGCCGTGCTCCCTCCCCGCAGCCGCCTCCACCCCGGCCCCCGCCCCGTCCAGCCGCTCTCCAGCAGAAATGGTGAGGGCGGCGGTGTCCCCTTGTCAGACGCCCGCTGTTGACTGTGGGGCGGGGCGCAGGCGAGCGGCGGCGTGGCACCCCGCACGGGGAGGGTCCGCTGGGGCGCCCTAGCCTAGGCCAAGCCGCCGCCGCCGGGAAGTTCTTTGACCTCCGGGCCTGCCTCTGCTAAGGCTAATTATAAGCCGGATTTGGGGGATTTATCTGGCTGGAAATGACTGCAACTGGGTACCAAGGCCCTGGCTTCTTCAGTCTCTCCCTCCTGAGGTTATGGTGGACAATCTGCCCTTCCTCCTCAGGCTTCTAATCTTCACAGTTCCTCGTCTGGATTTACCAGCTGAACCCTGAGCCTAGACCCCCATAACCATCCCCCGAGCCACTCCCATCCTTGTGGAGTTTGCTGCCATTCCCTGACCCTCTCTTACAGCCAGCACCCAGCCCCTCTCCGCCTCGCTGCTCACTCCTCTCCCCACCAGGAGCCCAGTGCGTCTTCCGGACCTTTCATCCTCAGGACCTTTCTTTGAGTTTGGGGTGTGGATAATCTTCCTGTCAACCCACCAGTCAGCGGCCCCTCCAGTGTGGACTTTCATTCTCCCCCTCCACGCTCACTCTCCGCCTTCCCTTCCTCTGATCCACCTCTCAACCGCACATCCGAGAGAGAAGAAGAACGGGCACCTCGGCCTTAGGCATCGGGTGGGGGGCCGAGGTCCTGAGAACTGAGATGCTGAGCCTCTCCTCCAAGGCCTCAGGGACCAGGACTGGGAAGACTACGGGCTACAGGCTCCTCCTCGGCCTGCCCCGCACTCCTGAGAACGAGGCAGTGGTGGGCTGGTCAGGGTCCTTCTGCCATCACGGATGGAGCGGCTTTAGTCAACTATGTTGCCTCGAAGTAAAAGTGGATGAGATCCTTGGAAATCTTTTCTCTTTTCTTTCCCCCACCTCTCCATTTTCTTGTTTTTGCTATAAGGAAGAATTTCTGTATAAGTTAACTGCTCAATAGCTGATAGAAACTAAAGGAGCTGGCTATTCTGAAACTTGTTGCTTTTCCTAAATGTAAATGAACAAAGAAAGGTTAATAGAAGTAAGAGGGAATAATTAAAATTATGCAATTACTGCCCTGGGAGATGAGTTTGGATTTTCTTTTGAAATAACTTGGAGTAAATGAATTTGAAAGGGTATCTGGTCAGTCCTAGGAGGTGTTTACAAGCGGAAATTCACGTTCAAATTTGCTCCTAACTAGGCAGTGGTGTTTGAAGATATAGGAGCTGAGGTTGAATGGTAGATTCTAAAAAGATTTTAACCCTTTCCCAGTATACTGCTGCTGTAGAATTAACCAAAAACCTTAAAACTGGAAATATATCACTTTTATCAAGAAAGAAAAACTTGAACACTACATTGCCATTTTTTTTCTGGATTAATTAGGAGAGTGAGTTATCTCTTTTTTGCTACTGTGCTGAATTGTTTTTGTAGAAGATTATTGGTGTATTTGTCCTATGTTGCTAAAAGTCAGAGATTAATTCTGAACAGGATGGCTCAGGTGCGTAATAAAATGGATTTATGAAAGCAGCTTGCCCGATGCGGCTCAGACCAGTAATCTGGTAACATTTCTGGGGTCAAGCTGGCCAACTCACAGGATTTGCAGTGGCCACTGAAGATCTTCAGTATTTAATTGCAGGCTTGGTGGTGGTTGTCAAAAAGTTTAAAATATAAGCCATTTTTGAAAGTGTGATTATAATTTCTCTTCTAGCAAAAAAACCAGTCTTCAGTTAGTTTTTGAGAATTAGGGAAATAGAAGTTCAAGCACACGTAAAGAAACAGAGAAGAGAAACATCTCTGCTAAGCCAGAAGAATGAACTGGGTTAAAAAGCATTCCTGGAAACTGATGCAAACACCAAATGCTGCTGGGCTCCCTCCCTGCTGATGTGGCAGGGAGAGCAGCAGGCAGCAGTCAGCATTTGGGGGGAGGCCCTAGATCTGGAGGGAACAATGAAAATGGAAAAAAGGGAAGGGCAGAAGGGGAATTTTTCCTCTCCCTCTCTTTCTCTCCCTCCCTCCCTCTTTCTTTCTTTCTCTTTCCTTCCTTTCTTTCTTCCTTCCTTCCTTCTTTCTTTCTTTTTTCTTTCTTTCTTTTTCTTTCTTTCTCTTTCCTTCCTTTCTTTCTTCCTTCTTCCTTCCTTTCTTTCTTTCCTTCTCTTTCTTTTCTTTCTTTCTTTCTTTCTTTCTTTCTTTCTTTCTTTCTTTCTTTCTTTCTTTCTTTCTTTCTTTCTTTCTTTCTTTGTGGGAGACATATTCCAATTCCAGCAGTTTTTGTCTGTAATTTCAACGCTCCGTCTTTGTCACTTTTGGGGGAAGATACTTCACTAGGTGTTTGTTTTAAAGGAGGAATTCATTAATTCTTACATTGAGATCTGTTCATTATTTCATGCCTGCAAATATCAAGACGTTTTTGTGTGGATGGGACTGGGATTGAGAGAACTTGGAGAACTGACTTCAAGCCTAACATCTTATTTATGGCCTGGATGGTATGTGGGGTGGTGGTGTTGGTGCAGAAAATGAGTAGGAAGGAAAAGGACTTGGGGTGGGGTGGTATCTGGAAGGGCATTGAGCATGGAAGGGTGGAGAAAGGGAAGCAGAGGATACTGAAGATTCTGCCACTTCACTACTAGACAGCCAATGCATAGATTTTTTTCTCTCCCATTTCATTATCTAATGAGAGTAAAAATGATCTCTTTAATTTCCAACAACACATAGACTGTAAGCTGGACCACACCTTCAAATACGGCGAGAGGATGATTGAATCTGACTGATTCAGCTGTGCAGGGCAGCTTCAGAAGGCTGCTGTCTTACACTTAGACTCTTTTCTTTGACTAAAATTATACAGCTGATGGAAGCAGCTTCTTTTAAATATTCATTGAGAACGCTCTCAGGATCAGTGAAAAGCACACATACTAGGTTTTGTTTTCATTCTGGTTTGTTAGGTTGTTTGTCAAACAACTGCTAAGAAGGCATTTGCTGATAATTAAGATGATAGAGGAAGAGATTTGAGGATTTTGATTTGTTTGGAGATTCTCGCTCTATATTATATCAAATAGGATATTGAGTGCTCATTGGTTATTTACAATGAACCAAGTAGTATTTAGCATTATACTAGTTGGTGGGTAGACTTATGAAACAGGATGATGCTGTCATTGCTGCCAGGGTGAGAATCCATTGGAGGATAGAGAAGATTATGATGAGTACTTCTGAGGTAAGATAGACACCTAATCTAGGTTTAGGTGGGAGAATCAAGCAGGGCTTCTTGAAGGCTGCAATATTTTTGTTCAAGTCTTAAACATAAATAGGGTTTTAAAAAGAGGAAGGACAGTGGTCTAGGCACAGAGGCACCAAATAGGAAGCATTTCAGCCTAATGAGATTGCAGAGAGAGAGAAGGGGAGGAAAAAGGAGGGAAGAAAATAGATTGGTGGATGTTATGGTTTGTGTCTAAATGTCCCCCCAAAGCCTCATGTGGTTATAGGCTTTTTCAGAGGTGGCTTGATCTAGAGTGTGTGATGCTGGAATTGGTTCATGGTGCAATGCTAGGCTCAAGGGCACTAAGATTAAGAGTGTGAGTGCTGCCCACCCTAAGTAGTCTGGATAAGATAAAAGGGAGAGAAAGCACTGTTAAGTTCTTTTGGTGCTTTGCTACTGTCTGCCGTGAACTGTTGCCCCTCTGTCACCCTGCCGATTATGGACTGAAACCTCTACAAACTGTGATCCAAATCAACCTTTTCCCCTCTAACTTTGGGTGTCAGGTATTTTGTCTCAGCAATGAGAGAAAAGTAACAAAGATAGTGGATTTAGCAGGGGCCATAATTTAAAAGATCCTGGATTATGGTGTTTGTGTTTTGCTATCTGTGCTGTGGGAGTGTTGGGATGATTTTAAGTGGAGAAAGTATGCAATCAGAGAATGCTTTAAAATAGACGATTTGGCTGCAATTTGGAGAGATGATTAGATGGAGAACACAGAAGAGCTGAGGAAAATAGGAGGCTGTGGCAGTAATTCTGAGAGGTAAGATGGTGGCCTGAACCAGGGTGGTGGTTGTCAAGTTTGAGAGAAGTTGATGAGCTTTAATCTTATTTTAGAAGTAGAGGAAAGATGTTTGAATGTGGAACCTGAGGGGTCTCAGGAGCCACTTCTAGAACTGGCTGGTTGAAGGTATCATCCATTGAGTCAGGAGACACTTGAAGAGGGGATGAGGGAGCACAGCAAAAAGAGGTTAAAACATATTTAGTTTGGGATTATTAAGGACCATCTAAAAGCACAAGTCTCATTGATAATGTTTCAGACTGATGTATACAATTTATATTTGGTCTTGATTTCTGTGTAAGGAAGTGAATGAGATTACTGATGTCATGCGCATGGATAAAATCTCCAGGTTGTATATATGTATTGAAATGGGAAAATAATAAAACCTAGGATGGAACCCTGAAGAACACCAGCATGCAAAGAATGGAGAGAGTAGAAAAAAGCATCAAGATGACTGAGGAGCAGCCAGGTCTGAAGGAGGAAACCCCATGATGTCTATATCACCAAAGGAAGGGATCAGGTTATTTTGGAGGAAGGGAAAGCATAATTTTCTGGCTGTGGAAAAATTCTATACCGTACTGGAGGGCAAGTAAAGGCTAAAAAGATAGACAACTTAGCACCTGTGACACTGGTGTGGGTGGTGTCAGTGGAACGGAGTCCAGGGCTGAGAAAATGGAAGAAGGTTAGGCAATGAACACACAGAGAACAGGATTATAGTGTGTATAGTTCAAGGATAATGGGATTAATATGAAAGAGAACTCTGCACATGTAGAGCAACATCACACAAAGTAGCTGTTTAATTTTAACGCTAACCCTCCTTTTAAAGCCTTCCATTGAATCATTCTTCAGGTTTCTTATGTTTTACCTCTCTTCATTTGCTTTTCAGTACTGAAGCAAGGTGCATATAATTCTGTATGGATTATTTTTATTTTAGTAGTGAATGATCATTTTTTTCTGAAGTCCCTTTAAAATGTGTAGGCAAAAGTCAATTTATCTCATATTTTAAAAATCTTAGTTTAATCTTCAGTGCCCCATTTTTCAAGTTTAGAAATATGAAATAGACAACCTTTTTTTTTTTTTTGGTACCGGGGATTGAACTCGGGACCTTGTGCTTGCGAGGCAGGTGCCAGAACCACTGAGCTAAATCCCCGGTCCTTTTTTTTTACTTCTATATGACTCTGGATGTTCTTGTACACAGAAGTATGGAAATAGTTGTTTTGTGCTATCATGTTACTGACTATTACAAGTCCCATAACTCAGAGGGATTTATTGGGACATACAAATCTCAGCTTTTAATTAAGTTAATCATTTTCTTTGAGAAGATGCTAACTGCATTTATTCAGCTAGTTCTCAATCCATCCTTAAGTTGAGGAGTGCTAGAATCTGATGCATTCCAAAAATCCATTCTGGCTTATTAGAAACTTTGTTGTTTTGGTTTCCAGACTTGTATTTTTTCATTCTTTTCAAGAAACTAGGAGAAATAAGACTTTTACCTCAGTTTCAAGAAAGAATCTGGGTGTTGGTAATTGATTGATTCTCTCATACAGGTGAATTAGCATACCTACACTTTGAATCATACATTATAGGCAGAAAAAGAATTACAAAGATTTAATTCTATGTGACACCATGTTCAGAATTAATATAATTTATATTTCATTTAAAAATAACTGCTAAACTAAGTTAATGATATTACCAATGAACTCCTTAAAGTTTAAAATTTGATTTTGACCTTTGTAAGACTCTGCTTGTATGGATAATCTTCCAGTTAATTAAGGTGATGCATTGTAGTGTACTAAGTATTGTGGTAGGAATTTTATACACATTGTCTTGAACTACTAACAATCATTATCTAAATCTTGGTGCAGTATATTTTATTATTTTCAATTTTATAAGAAAAAACCCCCTGAGTCTCAGAGACATGAAGTGATTTATCTAAGACTTTCTAGATACTCCAGAATGGACTAAGTTCCCCTGTTATACATTTATAAAATGCCTTAACTTGTAATATCTAATTTCTATTAGTAGTTTACTTGATAAATTAAAGGGTTGGGGGGGGGATGTAGCTCAGTGGTGCTGCACCTGCCTCACAAGCACAAGGTCCTGAGTTCGATCTCTGATATGGGGAAAAAAAAGTGGTTAATTTTTCATTGGCTGGCTTCACTTGAAAGTGAAATCTTATAGAAAGGAAATTGTGTATTGTATTCTCCCTTTCACCCCTACATCCTATCTAGTGCCTACTGAATTAATGATGTCAAAAAATATTTCCTCAGTAACCAAAGACTGATGTGACCTAACTGGAGGATAAGGAACCTAAGTGTAAATACTTGTTTCTTTCTTCAATGATGGGTTATAGTAATCTGGGTTACTATTTGACCCACACGCTAAACATTTTTATTGATAGAGTGGCAATCAATACCTGAAATTTATTTGAATAATACATGTGTATCTTGGTCAACCCACCCAAAAGTTGCACCTAAATATTACCTCAGATTTCATAAACATTTTATTGAAGAATAAAACACTTTATTGAAGAATAATAGATTGAAGAATGGGAAAAATTTAATTTTATTAATTATAAAGTTATAAAATTTTGGAATTGGAAGATAGTTCAAATATCATCCAAATCACAGTACGTGTGAATGGATGGTACACAATAGGTGTTCAATAGGTGTTTGTTTCATGAATAAATGCATTAATTTCATGAATTAATGGATTTATAAGTGGGAAAACATGGCTAAAGAAGGTATGTGACTAGCCAGCTCATGGTAGACCTGTAACCAGAAGGTCTACTAGAATTCCCTCTCCCTTGCTTTTTCTTTTAAATTAAAATTATAGTTAACATCTGTCTAGAAATTTTAAAATACCTAACCCTTAATCAATCTGAAGAATAGCTGTTATTTCATAAGAAGAAAATTGAGGCTCATTAATAATAAAGGTTTTCTCCAGATGCGTGGTTCTTAGAGTGTGGTCCTTGAACCAGTAATATTAGCATCATCTTAGAACTTGTTAGAAACATAGATGCTCATGCTCCACCTCAGACCCCTGAATTAGAAACTCTGAGGGGCTGGCTATCAGCAATCTGCGTTCAACAAGCCTTCCAGGTGATTCTGAGTATGCTGCAGGGTTGAAGAATTTGGTGGCTGTAATTTAACTTGACTTTAGATAAATCACCCTGATGGCATCATGGAGAACAGACTTGAGCAAGACAAGATGGGAAAGTGGGAGAGCCTGTGAGGAAGAGAACTTTTCTCTTCATGTGCATGCCACCTTTATGTTCATGTTTGCTCCCTTTTAAATATATTGATTGACTTGTTGGTTCTTTTTTTGTTTTGTTTTATTTTAAATTAAGAAATAATAATTGTATAAGGCTAGGGAAATAATAATGGTGTAGGACAGTGATAGCGTGTGCTTAGTATGCAGAAGATCCTGGGTTCCATCTGCAGCACCACGCACACACACACACACACACACACACACACACACTGTATTACTTATGGGGGATATTGTTATGTTGAAATAAATTGCGAAATGATCAAACTAAGCTAGTTAACATATTCATCACCTCTAATATTTATCATTTCTTTGGGTGAGGCTTTAAAAAAATCTCTTTTTGTTATGTTAAAGTATACATTATTGACTCTAGCTAACATGCTATGCAATAGATGACTAGAACTTATGTCTCCTGACTAAGGGAAACTTTCTACCCTTGACCAACATTTTCCCTTTCTCCTCCATTCCTCACCTCCTACTTCTTTTCTTCATTTTTCCTTCCTTCTAGGGATGGATGCCTGAACATTCTAAGTGGCTGTTAATTTTTCTTTACTTATAACATTTACTTGTAATGTTTTAATCTTTTTTGGTTGAGCCCAACTCTATTTAAAATTATTCTGATATCATAAAATTCATAGTGGGAAATGCTGTATATGTTGTATACATTCATCCGCTATGCACTAAAGCTGAGCAGAGGATTTGTGGATTTTGGGGGAGAGAGGAGGAGGCTAGAGAGAAGGAAGTGAAAAGGATCACGATTTGATATGTGTCTGTATTGAATACATTGATTAGGTGTTACAAACATACACTAATATAAAGAAAAAGTGAAAAATAAAAAAGAAAACTGGATGTGTTTGGACTGTTAAAGACTCATGCTGCTGAAGTCTGAGCTGTAGCCTCAGTTCCACTATGGACAACTTAACTCCTCCTTGTTACCCTACCTTGGAATTCACCACTTGGTAGATCTAAAGTGTAAATCCTTTGGTAATTAACAAGATCAGGTGAGGAAAGAAAGATTCATGGTTTACTGTAAATCCATTACTCCAGAAATTGGCCCAGATGATATTTTGAAGCATTTTATTTATATATTGATATTACACACTTATTCATTTATTCTCTATAGTTTCCATATCACAATTTGGTGATTGGGTAAAAATAGTTACTCAGAGCCTTACAAATGAACTTTCCTTTTGAAGAGATCAAGAAAAAATAAAAATTCCTATTGAGAACTTCAGAATGTGCAAGACACTGAATTAAAATAGTTACATCGCGTCATTGTTTGCACCTGTGAATTCCTGTGGGTTTTCTGACACAGACTTCATTTTACAACTGTGGCAATTCGTTCACACCCGCAGACACAATCCTGCCCAGAAGCTCTGTCCTTGTTTAAGATGAATTTAAGAAACTCTAGTTCTAGCATTTTCCAAGTGTTGTTCATTGTTTTTGACTCTGTGGTCCTGTTCTTCTGTCTGAGCACTGTATTGTAGTTTTGAACCCCAGGCTAAATTATATGCCCATTTTTGCAACATGTCTTCTCCTTCATCTTCTTGTGGTTGACTCTTACTTTGGGTAAAACTGATCATTCCATTCATTTCTTTGTTCATTTCATCAGTGAATCTACTACTGTCTGTGCAAGACAAAGTGTGAGAAACTGGGTGTGAGGTGTGGTCTCAGCAACCTCCCTACTCCCCCTTCCTCTACTCTGGAGGCTGCACCCCCTGCACCTCTCCGCCATGCCTCTTTGATCATATCCATTGCTCTTGCAGACCTACTTGTCTGCATTGCCAACAAGACTTCCCCTGGGCTCTGTATTCCAGCACCTGCTGGCTGCTACACTTCTCCCTGCAGGAGCTCTCTGATTGCAGTCTGGCTTATTATCCTGATGCTCCCCTTGCTTCTAACTTCCAGCTGTTGCCTGCAGCTTAGTTTATTTCTGTCACGCCTGCCTCCAATCTCTACTTTTCTTTTAGAATCTCCATGTGAGGGAAGAGGAGACGTTTTGGCAGCTCCTTTTGCCACATCTTGTTTGAATTGTGTATTCAACAAACGATGGCATTCTTGTTATGTGCCAGGTGTAGATATGGAAATAGAAGGATAAGAAAGAGATTCTAATCTCAGGAAACTGTTACATATATAGCAGATTCTCCCCAATTTTGTGGGGATAAGAAGAACTTTTTACAGTTTGAGGTACTTAAGATTTTAGGGGAAAAATAAAGATATAAAGGGATTAAATGCAAACCTTTATAAAATCTTTGTGTCATTTCTAAAATAGAAGCATCGAGATAGAATGTGATAGAAAGAGTATCAGTGACATTTTACACACCTTAAATGACTAATAATGGTTATGGTACAATTGCTTTCCATTTACTATCTCTTGCTCAATGGCAATTTCTCAGGGTCTTTCTCCCCTGCCATTTCAATGAAATACCCATAAATTTGCTTTGCCTTGCTGAGGATAATATGCATATGAAAAGTTCTTTCCTCTTGTATCTTGTTCTCCATCCAAATGTGCAGTGCCTTTCTGATTTTGTGATTTGGAATTGTTGACTCCTGTATTCTTGGTCCCAGAGATAACACCCCAGCACACATAGAATCAAGCTCCTCTTATACAAATACCACTTCTTCCTTCTTTGCAGCTGTAGGAGTGCCATTTTAAGGTCCTGGCTTACTTTTCCTCAGATTCCCTTATTTCCTAAAGCCTCAAGGCAAAACCCCTGTTACTGCCATCCCATCTTCTTTACTTTACTTTTTTATTCTCAACATCCAATTTCCTCTTTTTCTAATTATCTCCAATAGAAGTGACTCATAATTCTTCTACTCGGAACCTGAAATTCTTGTGGTAATGGAAATTCTTGTGAAAAAGTACACAAAACTCAATTTACATCTACTGAAATCTCTTGTTGACTAAAATGTGAAGTAAATGATTTTCTTTATGCAACCTGAGAAACAAATGCATTAGCTTGTTAAGGCAAAGAGAGTTTGTATTTATGCAATGAGCAATGTACTAACGAGGTCTAAATTGTACTAACAAGGTTCACTGTAGGAGATGACAGAGCAAACAGTAACTTGTTTGGCTTGGGAAATCTGAGGAGGCTTCCAGGAGAAGGGGACATTGGAACTGAATTTTAGAAAAGTTCACCAGGCAGAAAGGAGAAAAGTGTAGGAAGGTAGTACAGTATTTGTAGAGAGAGGTGACATTTGTTATAATTTGTGCTTAAATAATTAAATTTATAATAATCTTCCTCTAGGACAGTGGTTCTCAGCCTAAGATAATTTTGTGACCCGCGGAACATTTGGTAGTATTTGGAGACACTTTTGACAGTTGTGGCCAGGAGGAGGGATGTGTGCTACTGGTAATTAGTGGACAGAGCCTCTGGATGCTGCTAAAGATCCTGCAATACATAGGGCAGACCCCATAACAAAGAACTGTCTACCTCAAATGCCAAAATTACAGCTCCTCTATAAGGTGAGTCTCATAAGGACTGTCATTCACCACCATGTCTATAGAAGCTAGCGTGGTTGGACTCAGAGCTGGTATTCATTTCACAGTTATTGAGAGACTGGATGCTTGAAAGAGAAGACACATTTAGGAAAGAGCACTGCATATTCTGAGTTAGTAGTTGGGATCTAAAGAACAGTTGGAAATCTGTTGGTGTAACATAAATCATGAAGGACATCTTGTGAAATATTAAGTCTCTTAATATAGAGTCCCTAGCTGGCCACTGGAGGGTTTTTGCAGGAGAACTATACAAGTTACATTGTTATACTCAACAGACTTTTAATTAACCCCTTACCTAGGCACTGAGGATATTAAGATGATTCCAGTGCTTAAAAAATTGCCATATTCCTAACAGCACTATTCACAATAGAGAAAAGTTGGAAACAATCCAAATAGCCATCAACAGGTGAATGGATAAATAAAATATGGTATATCCATGTGATGAAATTTTATCCAGCTATAAAAAGGAAAGAAGAAAATACAAGCTACAACATGGTTCAACTTTGAAAATATGCTAAGTGAAGGCAGCTAGACACAGTGTTATGCCGCTTATATGAAATAACCCAAGTAGGTAAATCCATAGAGACAGAAAACATGTTAGAAGTGCCCCGGGGCTTGAGGGAGAGAACAATGGAGAATAACTGTACAATGCATACAAGAAAGGTCTCTTTTGAAGGTAATATAAATGTCTGGCCCTAAATAATGTATGGTTATACAGCACTGTGAATGTACTAAATGCCACTGAATTTTACACATTAACATAGCTAATGAGACTTAAAGGAGGTGAATTCTCATGGTTTATGTTAGGCAAATTTCAACTGAATTTTTTTAAAAACCATAGTATTATGAAAAAATACTAGTAAAAATATGACAAATGAATGGGAGCCATCTATAACTGCCTCTAGTAGTACACAATGTTCTTCAAGTTGAAGAAGTGGCCTGGACAAAGCCTCAGCAACAATGAAAGCCCATAGCAGGAGCAGGGAGAGAGCAGGGATTTAAGAGACCATTAGCTCTATTTTTACTGTCCTGATTGCTACCCTTTATGTGAGGCTTAATGGAGTTATTCCAGAGACATAAGTGGTTCCATCAATGTCTTGTGATCAGTCAATGGCAGAGGTCTGAAGTAGAGGAGTTCACCAGTTCTTGAAAATTTAATACTTTCCTTCTATAGTCTTCATCTCCATCATACTGGAAGAAAACAAATCCAGAGAATGGCAGTGATAATTAGAAAAATTACAAATAGAAAAAAATGTTGAAAAAAGAATAAACTCATGATGCAATTTAACATTGTATTATCTTTAATGTTTTAGGTAATCTCCCAAAGAATCTTCACTATTTAACTTTTTTTTTAAAATAAAGAATGGGCTGCAAATGTAATGTAGGGAATAAGGAATTGAGAGGGTGTTCTCACAATTAACTGAAGGTATGTATCTCTCTTGTAATGTGACTATATTTAAACGTCTTTTTTTTTTTAAAAAAACAAAGGTTTCCTGTATGTTTGTAATGCCTTTCAAATATGGTAACAAAAAGCTGGAAACACTGAATAGTTAAGAGAGCTTGATTCCTCAGAAATAGAAGAAATATCACTTAACCTATCTCCTTCTCAAAGAATAAATCATTTATTCATTCCTTCAGCAATCACAGGTACCAAGACTAGAAGAATGCTTATGATGATAATTGCCTTCAAGTTGCTCATAATTTAGTGGGGACATGTGAGAGATAAACAATATGAAAAGATTAGCTATAAAGATCTTTCTGTAGGAAAATAGAAATGAAGTATCTAACTTTGCCTAAGACTATTAAAGTAGTTTTCCACTGGGGAATAAGTCTGGATGGGTGAGGATTTGTCAGGCTGGCACTCCAGGAATAAACAAGAATATACAAAACCAAGGTAGCATGGTACAATCAAGATATTTGTTCTTTCATTTATTAAATATATTTTTAAATGCTTATTATGTCTCCGAAACTGTGATGAGAATTGGGCATGTAAGGCAAGAAGGTTCCTGACTTTGTAACCTTATAGTCTAGTGCAGCATACAGGTATTCAACAGTCTACACAATAAACATAGATGGGTCATATAGGTGTGTGGCAATGGCTCTGACCCTAGACATAGGACACAAGAAAGAACTCTAAAGAAGTGACAGACTTGGAACTACAATAGTGTTCTAGTCAGTGTATGTTGCTAGAATAATACACCATGCAATGGTAGGGACAACAGACATTTACTTCTCACAGTTATAGTGGCAGGGAAGTCTGTGATCAAGGTACAGGAAGATGTGATTCACAGTGATGGCCGTCCCTATTCCTGGGTTGAAGATTGCCACTCCTTGCTGTGCCTTTCCACAGCAGACAGTCTGGGCAAAAGGGCAGAGTGCTTTAGCATTTGTTTACCTGTTATAAGGGCACCAATCCCATTATAGGGACCTAATAACTTCTCAAAGGCCCCTTCTAAATACCATCCCACAGGGCTTACAGCTTAAATATAAAACTTTGGGTGAATATATTCAGTCTTTGATAAATAGGTAAAGATTAAATAAAGGAAAAAAGATGAGTGAAAAAAAGAGGCTGAGTCCATAGAGGTATATATCAGGTTATCTGGGGGTAACTCTGGGGGCCTTGGAAGACATGTTAAGAAATTTATCTCAATAGCAGTGAGAATCCACTGAGGTGTGTTAATTTCTAGCCCAAATATTAGCCTACATCCTCACTCCAGTTCTAACCCTGACCAGGTTTGTGCTTAGAAAGGTAGCTCTGTTTGTGGTCTAGAGAATGGATCAGAGGTTGGCACGGAGAGTTTCAGAGACTTTTCCAGAGGAGAAATAACTTGTGTTGGAGTTTGGATTGGCAGTGTTGGGGATGGAAGGAATTAGATGGGTTTGAGTTGTGAGAATCAGAACAAAGAAGAAATCAAATATGATTTCTAGGTTTCTGGTGTAGTATTTCTGAAGTAGAGAATCCTAACAGAGAGGTGTTGAGGTCATACAAAATGATGAGTTATCTTTTAGACATGTTGTGTTTGAAATATTTGTACATAATTTCCATGGCTGGAACATGGCTGCTTATGATAAAGACTCAAAAGTAGCAGAGAGGTGAGTGACATCTTTGTCATGGCAGTAAAGGCATGCATTGCAAGGGTTGGAGCATCTTTGGGGGGTTCTTGGTAGGGCACATCTGTGGATTGCTATATGTTTCAGAATAATTATCCTGAAAATGGGAAGGATGCATCATGGGAGATGGTATTGGAGTAGCTGACTACAAAGCAATGCATTATGCAGTAGTGTAAGCTTGCGCAAGAGAAGGAGGATGAGAATTATGTTTCAAGGATAGACTTATGGACTTTGTTGAGAGGTTATCAGGATAAAGGGAAATACTGAAAATTATTCCTAAATGTCTTTAGAACACCGAGTGGATGCTTGTGTCATTAACAGAGATTGGGGAAAAGGAAACTTCTGAATATGAATTTAGATTTGAACATGGTATGTTTTTCAGGGCATCCAACTGTTGCTGGCTTCTGTGGGATCACCATTGGACTGTTTCAACTTCTCTTTATAACTTCTTTCTTACTTTTGATCCTTCCTTAAAAAATTGGCCTTCTTTTCTGTCTGTGCACTTTCCCTTAAAGAAGACTTTTTTTTTTTTTTTAAATCAAAGAGACAATGAGATTTCATTTTAATGTAAGCATTACAACTAAAGGCTGATTCTTGTTCTATGAACTTAATGTTAGCTGTACATACATAACTATCCCTGGATATGCCTATTTGGATGTTTTGCCACCTTCCAATTCAACATATTTACATCTTACCTTTTCAGAATACCATTATATTCAAGCCCTTATCATTTTGGCCGATTCTCCTGGTGCACACACGTGAAACCTCAGCTGGTTCTCCCATACTCTTTATTCTTCATATGTAATTCATCATAAAGCCTTTTTTTCTCCCTTTTATGAGGCCCCTTGTTTGAATTCTTCCCATGTTCCTACCATTATTGTTATTAAAAAGAAAATAAAAACATTTATACAGAACCCATTATGCACCAGCTAATCAAAAGGCTCAGAATATAGCACTAGTGAAATTGTGTACAAGAAAATCAACAAATGCCATTTAACAGTACAATGGTATCATTGTAGAACCCAGTGCACAGTGGATGTACCAATGAGGGGGTGATTAATTCTAATTATGGAAATCAAGGTAATGTTTATAAGAGAAGCACAACACTAAGAGAGTCCTGAAAGATGAATAAGTATGGTATGGTAGATGAGAAAAGGAAGAGGTAAAGGTGTACGGCTTGACCAAGAGTATTGAAGCTTACAGAAGGTATGGGATATTGAAGCCACCACCCATAGTTAGCATAGCCAGAGCACACATCATGCAGTAGAAATTTGCAGGAAACAGACCACAGAGGGACCAAACGAACACTCTCAAGGATGCATCTCACCTCACCCAAGCAGGTACCCCAACTTACTATCTCCTTTTGATGCCTCTAGTCACTCTTTCACCTGTTCAATAAGGGTTGATTTTGCATGGTATTTAGAATAAGCTTTCAAAGCAATATCTATATCTGTAACTATATCATCTATGTCTCATTTGGTCATCACAAATATCCCTTGAAATAACATGCACAAATTAATAACTTTATTGATTACACACAGCCACATTTAGACCCTAGATTCTCTATATCTAATTGCCAAGTTCTTGCCACTTTTCTACACATTGTGTGTGTTTCTTCTAAACTAATGATGCTATGGTTATCATTCTTCTACTGAAAAACTTTCATTTGCTCCCTGTGACCCTATATCATCAGGAAGAGCCCCTTTGGTTGGCATTTTGGAGACTACTTATAATTTGGAACCACCATATATATTTAATCTTATTTTCTACTATTCAACAAAATGTGCCTTTGTATTTTGATTGCCTATTGCTACTTAAAAAACTATCCCAAAATGAAATGGTTTAAAACAACAATGCTAACATCTTTTGATTTATGAACCTGGAATTCAAGAAGTGCTTAGCTGGGTGACTACTATGTGCTGCCTTGTGTTCACTGAGGCCCCTTAGAGGGCCTGGATTGGTGTAAAGGTCCAAGATGACTTGTTCACTTGTCCAGTATTAACAAAGAGGACTAGAAGGCTGAGCTCATCTGGACTGCTGGATGAAATGCCTAGACCTGGATGTCTAGCACAGCAATCAAATGTCTCTATTCTACAAATGCAAAGAGGAAACTGCAAGGCTTCTTCTGTCTTAGCCTTGGAAGTATGCAGTATCACTTCCATTACAATAAACAAGGGAGGCACAAGGTCAACTGTGACTTGAGATGAGTTTATAAGGGTGTGATAATCTGGAACCATGAGTCATTAGAGAGCAACTTTGGAGATGCACATTCTTGACTTTATGAATTCTCATTATACCGGAACACACCATGCTTGTTCCCTGATTCTGGATCTTTATCTGTCTTGGTGGTTCCTCCAGATTCCATCCAACCCCTCTTGCATTTACTTAAAACCTACCTGAGATTCAAGATTTGTTTAAATTTCATATAGAATATTATAAATTTTTTTCTGAATATTCTTGTCTTTGAAAAAACCACCCTCAATTTTGGAATACAACAGCATTTATAGTCTGGGAATAAGACTAGGAAAGGAGAGACTTGGTTGGAACTATCAGGGTTAAAGAACCGACAGGGCTAGATACCTTTTTCATGTTGTAGGTGATGATACTATAGCTTTGAACTTCAACGGAATTGAGCTACCATGTACAGAATGAGGAAATGCCAGATGAGGCATGGTGGAAGCACCACATAAACAGGTCTTGCAAGCAATAAAGGAAGATGAATGAAGTTTTGGAGAGCGGTCAGAGGAGAGAGGTAGATGTGGGAGCCTCCCAGCCAGGAGATGCTGGTTAGAACCTGCAGGGTGAGATGTATATGATAAATAAGATGGCCAGAGGGAACATTGTAGAGATGGAATGCAAAATAACCAAGGATTTGTAGACTTGAGGAATACCTGAGGGAGATTTTTGTAACAGAAAGAATATGAAAATCTGTAGAAACAGTAAAGAGAGTAACAGAAAGTTGGGGGATTGCAGATCTCCATAATCCAAGGGAGGATGGAGTTTAAGAAAGTGAAGATGGTCAAATGTTAAATGCTGAAAATATGTTTAAGAAGCAGGGTACTAAGGAATACCATTGAGCTTTATGAACAAGATACCTCTGACTGCTGACCTAGGAGTCATTAGGAGGAAGCTAGATTGTACTCAGTGTAAGTGAGCTATGGGGTCTGGAAATAGAAATAGTGAGGTCAAATGGGCTACTTTTTTCAAGATTAGCGATTTTAAAGAAGGATATCTTCTACAGTAGAATTATAAATAGAATACTTTTTAAAAATTTAGTGTTCAGGATTGAATTGAAGGATAAATACATGCTAGGCAAGTACTCTACCACTGAGCTACATCCTTGGGCCTATACACAGAACTCATTTTATTTTACATTAAGTAGTACATGTTTGCAGTACAACTAAATACCGCCCCCCCCAACTCATAACTCATAACGATGATTATTCTTCTCTGGTGGTATCGTTAAAGGAAGGGGTGTGTGTGTGTATGTGTGTGTGTACACTATGCAGAAGTGTTTTTCAAACCCAGCTCTGCATTGAAATCATTAGGGAAGCCAAATTCACTTTCTAAAGTTCTACAGTAGGCTTATTGAATGAAAAATGTTAAGTGTGGGCTCCAAGAATCTGCTGATTAAAACTGTTCACAGACTGCTGATTTGGTTTAGGGATATACAGACATCTCAGGCTTCACAAAATAGTGAACGTCTCCATGGGAGTAGAGCTAAGATAGAATTAAACTGTTTAGACTAGAAAACTGCAAAATGAAAACCATAGTAAGAACTCCTGATGTGAAGAAGCAAAAATGGAAGACAAAAATCTCTAATTGAAGATGAATATTTTAGTAGTTACAGAAGTCATAAAGCCATAAATTTATATATAGATTTTTTTCTTTCTTTTTTTTCCACCTCAGCAAGCAACGTGGACAATTCTGTGAAAATCTATCATCAGAGTTCTAACCCATTTTCCTCTGTTTTGGGAGTCAGTGGGGGAGGAGGGTAAAAAGAATGTAGTTTGTGAGGCAAGCTAAACCTTAGGAATTACTTCAAACCAAACACTTTTTCTAACTATTTGATGTCTGGAAGTCTGAGACTGGGGGCAGGGGAGGGGGCAGCTCTTTGGCTGTAGACTTTTGTCATTTCCTGGGAGGTGCCCTGCATTTAACCCTTAATGGAAGCTTATGTAAATATGCTTCTAGGTTTTGACCAAGTGCTGAGCCAACTTTATGTTTTTCTTTATGTTTTTCAGCTTATTTTTTTTCCTTACATCTCAGTGGAAAAGGATGGTTTTCTCTGCAAAAGAAGCAAATACTGCCACTTGGATGCCAAGGATCCAGCACTGTTTAATGGTTTTGTTTTCAGTTTCTTGTGATGATCTGAGACGCAGGCACAAACAATTTCACATTTTATTAATCATATTTAAATATGGATTAATTCACAGTGTTATGCTGAGTGTACATTTTTACAAGAAAAGTTTTAACAAAATGGAGTGTCTGCCTTTTATTTCGAACTTGCACACCAGGAAAGGGTTACAAAATCCTGTCTCTTTCTGATGTATAACAGCTGGTAAGAAAGCACAGCATCTCCCTTATACTCAGCTCTGGCTCCTAGTAAGTCACCACCAGTACCATCCCCCACTGCCTCTCTTCACTTAGTAAAATTCCTTGCAAAGTGAAATCCCTGGGGGTAAGCAAAGGCAGGACTCTGAGAGGACCAAGCACAAGATTGTTGAAGTTAAAAAAGCGGGGGTAGGGTGGGGGGCTTTAAGGGCAACAACTCATTTGCAGTCTGCAAGATTCACGGTTAAAGTATTGTTTCTGAAAAGGAAAAATTCAGGATAAAGAGTAGCTGTGTCTTTATTGAGAGCTTGGGCCAGAATTGGAAGTCCCAAACCAAAAATCACAATTAAGTCTGAAAGCTCCATATCTTCAATAATGTGAACAATACTTGGAAGCTATTTGCGGTACAAAACTTAGGGTAGATAACAACTTCCATTGTCCCTCTAATCAGTGTCTTACAGAACTGAGCTTGCTTGCTACAAATAAACAGGGATGCATAAGGGTAATTGCCCACAAAACGGCACACCCTTGGGTCAGCATAATAACCACTTAGGTTGTGCAGAAATCCACATGATTCATGAGGTCCTTGACTAAACACATTACGAACTATATATTATATTTTCTCCAAGTTAGAATAAGTGCTTTAAATAGCAATCAGGCAGGAGAAGTTGAAATGTTGGGCTCAGAATGGTCTCTCTTGCAAGCCCCCCCTTTCTTCCTTCCTCCCTCCTTCCTTATTTACCCCCATCTCCCTCTCATAAATCTAAAGTATAGTGAGCAACACTCATCTTTTAAGTAAAATTAACTTCTCAGGGAAATTAAAGCAACTTCTTTTTCATTTAAGCCCAAGGACAGCTGGGGTGGATCCAATACACTTACATGCTCATTTTCAAGTCAGAGAGAGAGAGAGAGAGAGAGAGAGAGAGAGAGAGAGAGACAGAGACAGAGACAGACAGGGACAGAGAGATGGAGAGACACAGGGAGAGAGATGGAGAGACAGAGGGAGAGAGATGGAGAGACACAGGGAGAGAGATGGAGAGACACAGGGAGAGAGATGGAGAGAGGGGCAGAAAGAGGGAGAGACAGGGAGAGGCAGAGGGAGAGACAGAGAAGGAGACAGAAGGAGGAGGAGAAGGAGGAGGTGGAGGAAGCTCCTGATTGGTGGCTGAGGACAGACTCCCTCTGGGCAGTACCTCAGTTGGGCCACGCTGGCTTCTCTCTGGAAGCAGTGGGGAGCTGAGGAGCCCCAGCCCGGGCTGTGCTCCAGCTGGTCAGCTATGTGGCACTGCTCTTATTGTTGAACAAAATTCTTTCCTCATTACACATCTCTCTTCCCAATTTAATAGAAAGTACAGTTCTTGGGATTTTTCTCTTCATGAATTTGAAGGAAATCAGAAATGAGAAACTTATTTTCACTTCATAGGGAACTGTTTCCTGATTCTATAGCTTGAAGCTGTTTTTATGAAATGAATTCTAAGAACACAAGGAAATAAACCAACTTGATCAGTCCTATACGATAAATATTCAAAAATACTCTATAATTTATCATGGAGGAGTCCATTAGGATTGATTGGCTGCTTTTAGTGGATTTTGATTGTGTGGTGCTTTGCTTTAAATTGGTTGTGTGAATTTAATGATTAGTCTAATATTGCTCCTATCCTATACATGAAAGTGTAACTTCTGGAGGTGGATTATTAATCAATTTTTGTCAAATTATTAAACTCTTAGCAAGAATAGGAATGAGAGAGGGATTAGATTCTTTTTGAGCATCATTTCTTTTATTGGTAAATTAGGGGTAATATTTTCTCAGTCTGCTTACAGAGAATGATGAACAGAGCCACTACTTGTGAATTCTCCAGTTTCTCTTGAAAATAAAATGGAAAGGCATTGCAAAATGTAAATCAGTGATTCTCCATTGGGTGTGGGACTTGGACGACAGGAACGGTGATCACTTAGGTTTCAAACTTAAGACTGTAGTTAGCTTTGAGGACTCTCCCAAGAAGGTAGACTACTGCGTGATCAATTGTCATTGAGTTGGTGCCCTAATGTATAAGAAATCCTGGGCTTCTACCCAAGATTGACTGATGTATGATTTTTAGGAGTTGGCCCAGCAATCTGTGTTTGGTTTTTTTTTTTTTTTTTTTGAGACAGTGTCTCACTATGTAGTTTAGGTTGGCCTTGAACTCACTATGTATCCTAGGCTGGCCTTGAACTCATGGCAATTCTTCTGCCTAAGCCTCTTGAGAGTGCTGGGACTACAGGCATGCACCACCACACCTGGCACCAACAATCTCTCTTAACAAGCCCTCCAGGTGATTCTGATGCCTAGTGAAGCTTGAGAACTTCTATTCTAGTCCAATCTTATTGGTTACTTGGTTATATCGCCTGCTTGAACAGTTACAATAATAGTCTCTCTGCCTCTACTCCTTCTTCCTTCTAACCTTTGCACTGTTCCTAATTTATCTTTCCAAAGCACCATTTTTAGCCTGTGGTTCCTCCCTTGGCATATCTCAGGGCTCCAATGACCTCCTACAGATGTTTGTACAGATATTCTAGCTAACAGGGGTTCTCATTATGATATCCAAGCTCAAAGAAGTCCATTTTGGGGAAGGGAAGCAGGGTAGGAAAGCCTGAAAAAACAGGTTATAAATCCTCTACAGCAAAGGGACCTATTTGTATCTAGTTAAAACATACTGTAAGTAGCCTTGGGTAGTGAGAGATACTGGAGAAGAGGAAAAACCACGCAAACTGAGATTTGTGATGAGAAAGAACAGGAAATCTAAGATTCAAACTCCTGCTTTTGGCATTTGGGACCCTCAGACCCCACCCTTTTTGGGGATCTTGGACCTAGCCCAGAACTGCTGCAGTAAAAGCATCACAGCCTGGGGAGCTTGAGCAACAGAAGATTATTGTGGCGGACGCAAGCCTGAGACCAAGGCGCTGGAGGACTGGGCCTCCCGGGAGCTGTGGGAGCAGGGGCTGTTGCAGGTCTCAGGCTCTGCTGCTGTGTAGATGGCTTTCATTTTCCCCCCATGTCTCAGGTTGTCCTCCTCTGTGCCGATCTCTATATCCAGGTTTCCTCCTTTGATAAAGATACCAAGCATATTTGGCTCACAGCCCACCCTAATGACCTCATTTTAAATTGGTTACCTCTTTACAAACCCCATCTCCAGTATGACTACATTCTGTGGTGCTGGGGATTAAGATTCTCCATTTACTTTTAAAGGGGGACATAGCTCAACCCCTAATGTGGATTTACCACCTCTCCTGTACTCCTGGAAGATGTCAACAGGAGTAGATGTAGGAGAAGAGTGGTGGGTGGGACAGGTGCCATTCAGAACAATTTTTGTTTGTTTATTCACCTGGGAATCATCTTTGGGATTCATATATTCTACAAATGAAGAAAATGAATGCTGGAGATTTCTTTAAAGAACTTCTGATCTGACCTCGTCATTTCGGCAAGGAGTACCGAGGGAAGGAGCTTTGCCACCATCCCTTCAGACTTCAATGCTTAGGAGGACGCTATCTCTCCAAAAAGTAGAGGGTGTGCTCGAGGTTTCAGCAGAGCAAGACTCTCAGGTTCAGCTTCCCTTCCATGACTCTGTGCCCTCTGTGGCTGGTGCATCTTGCTAGAGTCAGATAGATTTCTGAGAGCTTTGAAGGTTTGTCTTATTGCACTCAACTGTCCACAGTCATCATGCTGCTTGAGATGACCAGGTTACTGTGCACTGTTGGACGTTTCAACTTCTTCCAATCAGAGTATTTCTACCATTCTGTATATTTACTGTATTTGTTGCTTGCTTTTATAGTATCACTCTTAACTTGTAGTTGTTTGAAACTCTTGCAATAATTGGCATAACAGAAATAAAGACTGATCTGATAAATCATTCCTGGCTAAAAGGCATTCATTTCCAACATTCATTTCTGGCATCCATTTCTCTTTCAGAGAAAAAGAGTATAGATTTAGACAGTATTTTATCTTTTAAGACACATAGCTGCAGAAAAAGAAAGAGTTGATCAGTTTCTGCCCTTGAAAAAAAAGTAGAATAAAACCTCATCAATTTAAACTTAATTTTGAGTTTGTGATTATGCAAATATACTGAATAATATAAATGAGATCATAAGGGAAAAGATTAATTAAAGGGAAAATTTTTCCAGGTATACAAGAAACAAGCAGATGAAGAAGTAATTCTGGTTAACCATTCTGTCCTTAGCATCTAGCATATTGCCTAGCAAATAATATGTGCTCAATAAGTTAATGTCAAAAGAGTGAATGAATAAATGAATAAAAATTTGCTTACAAAATAAGCAGATGTTGGCAATACTTGGCTGGTGCTGATATGATATTCTAATTGCAAATCTTGCTTTGTTAATTATTAAATTCGAATCTCAATGAAGAAGCTTTCAGTCTAGTTTTAATTACCACTGGTTCTTTAAAGCAATAAACCTGAATTTCATTAAAAGAATTATATTATCCAAACTTCATTAATTCATAGTCTTTTTTTCCCCTTTATTTTGTATGGCATGGTGAGGTCTAATTTCATTGAAATGACCCAGAGGGAAGTAAGTGATATCTAATAGGAGACAAGAAAACTGATTAAAGAAAAGACTCCAATGTTTATCAGAATCTCTGTCTTTCTTTATGAAAGTCAACCTCACCTGAGAGACAATGAAGAAATAAAATATAGTTTTAGTGGCTATAGACAGATGATTGTGGCTGTCTTTGGGGTACTGGATAAATTGTTAGGAAGTATAGGAGATAATCACAGCTGTAAAGATAAGAATCATAAACATCTCCCCTGACAGAGTAAACACCATTACCTGCTTAGCTCCAGAAATGAATAAACACCAAAATGTGCTGTCTTTTAAATCTTTGTTCAAATTCTTTATTTTATTATTATTATTATTTTTAATTTGTTGGTACCAGGGATCGAACTCGGGTCCTTGCTCTTGCGCAGCAGGCGGCAAAACCACTGAGCTAAATCCCCAGCCCTCAAATTCTTTATTTTATTTATTTATTTATTTATTTATTTATTTATTTATTTATGGTACCGGGGATTGAACTAGGGTCCTTGCGCTTGCGCAGCAGGTGGTGAAACCACTGAGCTAATCCCCTGGTCCGAAATTCTTTATTTTAAATGTCCATGTCAAGTAGGTTTATGGTTGAGCTAGGTGAATATAGGTAAGCCTCCTTGCTTAATTCTACTGCATACAGGGTAAAACCAAAAATTGATATTCTGAGGCAAATCTATTTGTTATCACAAAGGGTTAAACAAGACTGGTATTGGCTTTACCTAGCTGCAGTCTTTCTTTTTCCCTTCAGTTAAGAGCCAAAGCTGATTATAATCAAGAGAACAGAGGAGAGAGATGGAGAACGGCTTCCTTCAGCAAATCTCATTGTCTGTTTTATTCAGGTCTACTCTCGGATTTTCAGTAGATAATTGCTCTTTTCCCTTATTCCTGGTACTGGGACTTATTTTCATGCCTACCAGTATATTTTTCTATATGTTCAATGTGCTATTGGCTTTTACAAGAATTTATTTATTTTTCCCCCAAATATCAATGTAGTCCTTAGGCCCATTCTCTCACATTAAGCAAATAAAACTTCTACGGTTCAGTAAGCTCTTGCATTCTTCACCATTAGCAATGACATTCTATCGGGCCTAATGGAACACCAGTACATGATAATTAGATTTCAGAGAGATGATAACCAACAAGTTTTTTTAAATTGCTGACTGTGACCACAATACTACATTTTACTGCCACAAAATATTAATAAAATGTACTTTTTATTGATAATATCTGCCTGTATCCAGGCATTTAGCATGCATTTATAGTTAATCTCCACAATAACCTACAGATGTTGGATTCTTTTCATCACCAATATAGAAATGAGAAAATCTAGGATTCTCATCAGACAGCCCATAAGTGACAGCAGTAGGACCAGAATTAACTCTGCCAAACTTTAATACCATGGCGTTTCACTGAAGAGCTGCCCTTCAATATAGTGTGCTTCAGTAATGAAAAAAAATCAAGTTTCTAAGCACTGGGAGAACTCTAAACTGTCTCTTTAGAATGTCATTTTCCAGAATACTAACAAAACCTTATTTAATGGTGATTAGTTTTAATTAAGTGAAAAATAAGAGGGAAAGACCAGAAATACAGGTTTGGTAAAAGGGAAAATATTTCCTTCAACCATATGCCTCCGTGGCACTTCTAAACTTGCAGTTCTTTTTCACTCCTGGCCAGATATGAATAGGGTAACAGAAATGAAAGCAGAAACAGATGTGGGTAAGTCTTGGTGACTCACCAAGGGGACGGTAATATTCTGTGCAGATGCAGACCCAGAGAGCGTGGATACAATCTCCTTAAAGTCATAGTTGTCTCTACTCACCAGGTACTGAGCAATGAGAAAAAGTGCATAGCTTTTGTGGGTGACTTTTTAAAGCTTAGCTCTAAGGCTTGGCACATAGAACTCCATATCCGCTCTGAATTGTCTTCAGCTTCTTTTGCTAAGCATTATGGGACTCAAGTTTTAACTGATTGCAAATGTTTTTGCAGTAAAGTTTTCCATGGGAGTTCACCAGCTGCAGTTAGCAGTGCTTATTCTGTTGCTGTCAGATTTGGAAAGAAGAAGTGGTAACAACAGAATCTTCCTGAGTGATATGATTGTAAGAAGTTGTCAGTACATTTGTTTTCTGTGTTTGTTGAAAAGCAGGGTGCTCCAAAGGACCAGGGAAAATAAAGCCTTAAAAAATTCTTGGACTCTAATTCCTTCTCAGCCAGACTACTTTCCAGTAGTTTAGAAGTGCAACCCAAAAAAAGTATGTGTGGTTTCCAGAAAAAACAGTGTGAGTGGCCAAGCCAAGCAATCTACTTAAAGTGGGTAAAGCAGACCTGGAGACCATTACAAATCTGAAGCATGAGACATTATTTTCTTTCCTTCCTTCCCTGATGCACCTAAGTGTGGGATTTTAATAGGGAATCAAACAGGATAGATTGCTGGGGAAGAACTGAGCCCCCAGAAGTTTACCAGTTCTGTCATGTGTATCTTCATTAAGAACTAAAATTCGTGCCAGGGTTTTTAGCTCAGTGGTACCACCGCCTGCCTTGCAAGCGCAAGGACCCGAGTTTGATCCCCGGTACCAAAAAAACCAAAAAACAAAAAAAGAAAGGAAATTCTTCCAAATCAGTTTTCCCATCAGGATTAAAAGATAGAAAACTCTACCATCACCCTTTCTAGATGATCCTTCTTATATTTCCCAGGGGTCAGAAGTCTTCATTAAAACATACAGCCCTCCTAAAAAGCTCCTAAAAAGAGCTTTATTATATAAGTCTTTTTAGAAGAGAGCCACAGGGATTTTATTTTATTTTTTTTACAAAGTAAAACTGTAAACAAAGCAGCTGGTCAATTAGAACGTTCATCTAAAATATTTATGTTCTTTTCTCCATTTTGAAGCAAAGATGAAGACTAAAGTTATTCTTAAAAGAAATTGCTTTTCTTCTGCAGATGTCAGAGAAGGTCACTTTTGATAGCACACCTAGGACTTCAAGAAACGGAAACCCTTTTAAAAAAAATTTAGTATAGTGATGGGCCGGGGATTTAGCTCAGTGGTTTCCGCTGTCTGCTGTGCAAGTGCAAGGTCCCGAGTTCGATCTCTGGTATCAAAAAAAAAAATTAGTATAGTGATGAAACCAAAATGTCTGATGGCAGTAATGTGCTCTAACTGACATTAAGGGAGCTCAACTACTGCAGGGCTTGCCATACTTTTCCCAGGGCAAAACAGGGTCAAGCTCATTTGTTTTTGGCCCTTCTACATCATGTTGCTTATTGTCTGTAGTCTGTGGAACCCCTGTCTTGAGATTTCTCTCTCAGAAGCCTCCCTCTGACAAGGGGTCCTGAACTGCTGCTCTCTGGCCCCTTATATATGATTAGTAATGCTTCATACATGAGCTTACCCCAGAGCAATAAATCCCTACATCTTTTTAAATGGCTCCTACACTGAGCTAGAGGGAGGCAGAGTGGATTGAGGAGAAGGTCTTTTCCCACAGTTTCTAAAATGGCACTAATAAGTACTGTGGATTTTGCTCAGCTCTGAGTTCAGAGCCTATTGTGAACTCTTCATCCTTTTGAGAATGAACCTCATGGTGTGTGGAGTGGTGGTACCTTGGGGATCCTGAGCTTGGGAACTCCAGCCTCACACATAGCCATGGATAGTGCACATCTGCAGTTTGTGTCCCTTGTGTTTTTGTGGCATGGTTTTGAATTATAGGATGAGGGATAGCACACTTGAAAAGAAGAAAAGTTTGGAAAACCAGAAAAGATTCCTGAAGTTACCACATTTTCCAACATCACCCTTCAGGTCTGGTCCCTATTTGATTCAAGTTTTCAAATATTCTGACAATGAATTTACATTCATGAAGTAAGATCCTTACAAGTTCCAGTCAATGCTCAGTTTTCTTTTCCTGCTGGTTGAATTTGAACTTCTCACCTTTTATCCTCAAAAAGGTAAACCCAAAATGATGCTGCATGGTCAGATCAGGCAGCATCCTCTCTGATGAACACATCCCATTGTACACCTCCTCAGCTATAGCAACAATCCATTTTACATGTTGATACAATAGTGTACACTGATGAGGAGTTTACTGTATATCCATGTGCTGTAACTTACTGGGGAACTGTGTGCCACAAAGCCCTCCCTTTCTAGTCATCTCCAGCCTCAGCTTGAAGGACTATATTAAGAGTGGGCAGTGAGTGATAAAAAGTCTGTATTTATGTGCATCCTTTCGTAGCTAATTTTTGTTAAGAGGTATGAAAGGTTTGAGATTTTACACTGCTTGAAAACTGACAACCCTACCACAGTTTCATGGTCTCTGGTGGAAAATATAAGACTCTTGGGCACGGGATGCAATAGTATGTATTATAATGATAGCAATGGGCAGAATATATGCATGTTTTGCCAGGTCTCCACGCCTCGCAGAGTGATGCAAAAAAGGACCAAATGACATCTGCACATGGGCTGTATTCCAGGAAAGGAACCCTCAGTTTAGGAAACCTAAAGGTTTTACAACAGACAGTGATTAATTCTGCACTAGCTTTTAGGGAGACATTATTTTTATTTTATTGGATGATAAGCATGCCTGCCCTTATTCCAGAGACACACACCATCTCTTTCTTCTAAGGCTGTTCATTATGCAAATATCCTTGAAAATACAGTCCAGAAAAAAGAGTTATAAAACGTGCACAGATTTCAGAGTCACAGGGAATTGCATCCCAACAGTTTTCTATGTGTAAGACAGAGCTGGTAATGATTCTTTTTAGGATAAAGGACTGCTGAATTATTTCCAGTCAGGACTCTAATTCCATTCTAGGCTATGTTACATTTCTATAGGGTTACTAAGTAGCTTTCAGATTAAGGAAAACAAGAAAGGACAAGAAGAATTTTCCTATATGTTGAATATACTAAAGGGCTCAAAACTTCTCAGCTTTCAGTAAATGCTAACTCGTAGAAGCAATCTTTACTAAATGCAAGCTTTCTTTTCTGAGTATTATTTCTGAGATTATAACTTCATAAATTGCCAGTGGGTAGTGTACATTGGTGTCATCTTTTCAATATTCAAACATTACTCAACTCTCTTAAGAGCATTAAAATTTTTGTAATATTCTACCTTACAAAGTAGTATATTAACCCTAGCCCTACACAGATTCAAACTTCAGAAATTGGTCTTGAAATTGTCATTGGAAAAATATCTATTCACAGACTGGAAAGTGATTACTGTTTTGGTAGTTCAGAGATTTATAAAAGTAACCTTTTTACTAATGAAGAGGATATCATGAGTTCTAAATGCCAACAGAATACAAATACAAAGGAGGGAAACTTTTTACAAATGGAACCAATTTTTAAAGAGGGCTCATCTGAGAGGTAAAGAAAGAAAAATAATTAACACCATCTCCAACTCAAAGGGGCTGTAGGTCAGTCTCCTTTCTAAATAAAACATTTTTCAGTATAGTACTGGTTATGTGAACAATTAATTATAAATGAAAGTTTTACATGTTCTGGGAAATGTAAACATCAATACAAGAATTCTCTCCCTTTCCTTTTCCACTACATTTTCCTTTCTCCAAGATAGATCATATTATGGGATGAAAATTCATGTAGAGTTCTTTCTGCCAGCCAAGGAGAGCTGCCTGATGGATGCCCTAGGAGAGCACAGCTGTGGCAAATAAAAAGAATAGAAAAATGGCTGGATTGCAGTCAGATTCAGATTATTTTTCTGAGCAAAAAGATGGCTTCAGCCTTCTTTTGTGAGCATCAGCCTCCCATTGTTCTTCCTCTGGGTCTCTACTGTGAAGTAAATAATTCCCAGGTTGCTTTTATTTTGGGGAACAGAAAATATCCTGGGAAAATAGCCATGTTCATCAGAGATACCCTACATCACCACTCTTTGCTCTGCAGAATTCATAGGGAGAGTTTGCCCCTGTTGTCTTTTTAGAGATGGAGATTCTTATGCTGCTTCTATGGGATGTATTGAGGTTTGAATCCAGGGCCTTTGCACTGAGCTACATTCCAAGACTGTCATTTTTTTCTTTCTACTTTGAGACAGAGTCTTGTTAATTTGCTAAGTTTCCCAGGCTAGACTCAAACTTGTGGTCTTTTTGCTTCCATTTTCCAGAGTCCTGGGATTACAGGTGTGTGCTACAATACCTGGGTTATGATATATATTTTTGTTTTAGGAATTAAGCTCCATGTAAAATGCAGAGAAAGAAATGTCTGACTCAGGTTGTGATAGAAATTTTCTTCAAAATTTCTTCAATATACACTATTTCTTCTCTGTGTATAATGCTGAAGTACACAATATATTTTTCTTTTTAAATTAAATTTCACTTGGTTATGAAATCATTTCTCTAAGGATTATCTTTTTCATATGTTTTTGTCCAAAGGGCACAATTTTGTGGGTCTCTAGAAGGCTCCTGTGCTTAATACATACATTTCTCTACTCATTATTTTACATCTTTTCAACTCAAGCATATCTCCATCTGTTGATGGTAATTGTAAAGCCTTAATGTTATGATAGTCAAAGGGGAGATTACAAATATAATAATCACTTCTGACTTCAGCTGTGTATTAGTCTAGAACTATGATGTCTAAATGTACTAGTAACCACTAGCCACATGTGGCTACTCAATGCCTGAGAAGTGGCTAGTGGGAGTGAGAGATTAAATTTTAAAATTTATATAATTTCAACAATTATTTAATTTTTATCAAGAAAAATTAAAACACCTAAATTTTTTTTTTTTTTT
>NW_004624813.1:1123888-1140365 GCF_000247695.1 Heterocephalus glaber | reverse complement strand
ACCAAGATACATCATGTAAAGGTACAAGATTCCAATGATGAATGTAACTGTATTTTATACCTAAAATGTACCAATAAACTTAATGAAAAACAAACAAACAAACAAAAACAAATACACATAAATTTTGATCAAATAAGTGGTTACCATAACATATTGTGAATGTTTCACTAGAGGTTGAGCTAATAAAAGCAAGACTAAAAAATGGAAACAAGGTCTTTGCAAATAGGGAAGGGTAGAGGGGGTGAAGGGAGCACAAGGAAAGGGGAAAATAATAAGAACCAAGATACTCATGTAATGGTGCAAGATCCCAGTGATGAATGTAACTGTATTTTATACCTAAAATGTACCAATAAACTTAATGGGGGAAACAAAAGAAGTCTGACAAGTCTGTTTTTTTCGGCTTTTTAAAATGTGACTGTTAGAACATTTATAATTCATATAGCTCATGACATAGTTCTGTTGGGTAGTATTTGTCTCATAACAAATACTGTCAGCCTGACTTCATTAGAGCATGAATTTCTCAAGGGCAGGCAAATTGCTTTGGTTGTATTTGCTGACAGAAATGGAGTTGAGGTTTTCAAATATAAGATGTATAACAGTTTTCCTGAGAACCAAACTGATTGGTTTTTAAGAGTCTTTAAAAGGTAAATGTCAAAAAAATTCAGGTCGGTCCATGATGCTTTGCATTCTCTCTTGTTGTTTTACATCACTGCCCTTCTCAACACCGAGTCAGCCCAAGAACTATTATTTCAGTGCCATTATGACCATGTCATTAATTCACTCCTCTTTGGGTTCTCTTTGAACTAAGTTGGCATAAAGTCAGATCTGGCTTAACCCAGTGGTTTGCTTTCCTGTGCTGGCCTCCCAGCGCTCATGGTGGTGAGGAAAGTCCACAGCAGTGCTCAATGGATCTATTCTCAGTGTATAATCAGTAACAGCAAAGGGTGCTTTTAATTTGTGCATGTTTTGGTCAATTCCTGTGCCCATTCTCTGAAAACACTTTTTGAAACTCTTTGTTTAGCATAATCCTCCAACTTTACCTTTTTATTCCTCGGAGAGGACATTTTAAAGAGAAAATGGAATCTATCAGGTAAGATTAGGATCTCTCATCTTCCCATTTCCAAAATTTTTTCTCTGCCTACGTCTGTATCTCATCTGTTTTCCTTTCCTCTTGTTTGATAGAGGAGGTTCTTCATTCTCCCTAAAGCCGCTCTGTTCACTTAGATCTAGGTTTGTATACTATCTCAACCTCTGTCTCCCTCATCCATCCCTACCCACTACACTGTACACT
Source organism: Heterocephalus glaber (assembly GCF_000247695.1). The sequence goes on along the minus strand of NW_004624813.1, from coordinate 1,139,074 downwards.
AGGTTGGCTTTCTCATCACCAAGCTGTAATCTTGCTTAAAGAGACCCACATCTTCTAAGTCCGATATACATTTCCAGGACTTCTTACTTGACCTTTCTACAGAATTTGCCACTGTTGATTATTTCTTACTTCCCTGGACTGTTGGGGAACAATCCTTTTGTATGTTCTTCCTTCCTCTTCGTTGAGTTTTACTTTGCAGTCGCATCCTTCTGTCTCCTGACTCTAGGCATCAGAACTCTTCAGTTACTTGACCTTGCTTTTCTCTTTTCATTTGACACTCTGTCCTTTCGCTCCCTCATTAAGCCTCTGGCTTCAATTACTGCCTATGTGCAGATGACTCACAAATGTGCAACCAGAGCACCCATCAGACCTGCAGTTCTCTGTGACAGCTCACGATTGATATCTGAAAAACATCTCAAGCTCATTATATCAAAACTGGATTCATTGCTTCTCTTTCTCAGACCTTGTTCTTTTCAAACATGGTCTGTTTGGATGAACCTTCCTCTCTCACTTTCACAAAGTTCACACTGTTGCGTCTGACATCTCTCCCAACCTTCTCTGACTTTTTCCACAATAAATCTATTCTACATTTAATTTTATCTTACTGTCTTTTTTTTTTGACCAACACACAAGCCAAACAGAAACCTTAATTGGAAGACAGAGAAATACAGAACAAAACTAATACTGTAATAGATTTCATTGAAGTCAGCCCTCTTATGTTAACAGGCTAGAACAAACCCTTAATTGGGAAGGAAATGAACAAGACCTATCATCTCCAAAGTCCACAGGCATCACGCTCTCTCTCCCACTGCCTCATTTGACCCACAGCTGGTAAAAGTAAATAGCTTGCTCAGATGTACACAGTGGTTCTATTCCAGATATGTTTTGTGGACATTGAAAGGTTAATTCTAATATGAGCTATAATAATATGTAACATACACAGAAAACTGCACAAATCATGTGTCCAGTACAACAAATTTTCACAAAGTAAATGCACCCATGCAATGACCTTTACCAAGGTCATTTACTGAGGTGTAGAACACCATCTCCCTTGAAGAAGACCCATGGGCTTCTGTCTGAGTCACCATGCTCGCTCTCTCTGTCAGAAACCTCCACCCTGTCTTTTAATATCATTACCTCATTTTTAGTTTACCTTCATGAAGGAGCTCCACCATGTATTATTATTTTAATCAATTCACTGAGCCCCAAACTATTAGTTACATGTACTCATAGCAATCCACTGTGTAAACCTCTGAATCATTGTCTTCACTGCTTCAGTTTCTCTGACCCAGACCCGGCTATACTTTATAAGAAACACATGACTTCTTTGCAGGAAATTGAGCATGTTCCCTCCACTGTGTCACTTTGGTAAAGTTACTTAACACCTCAAATATTCTTCTTATCTATAAGATATGGGTCATAATATTAGAAAAAAAGATTCCTAACATCATGGAATAAATTAATGCATATAAATTCTCATCACGATGCATAGATGACAGTATAACATCAAATGAATGCCATTTTTATGGCAATCGTTATTAATAATACTATATGCAGAATTTCATATCAAAACCTTTGGGAGGCAATGTGCTAACTTGGTGACTTCCTACCCAGCACTTAGAAAATGACTTAACTTTTGAATGTTTGCATTTTTCTTCTTTGCTAAGGAGGCAAGAGGTAAGAAAGAATTAACAACTTTTTTTTTTAATACTAAGCTTCACAGATAAAAGGATGAAAATTTCCTTTTAACAACAGAATAGCTTTTTGTTTTAAAACAGCAGTGAAAAGACAAGCTACTGGCCCTTTAAGAAACAATCTTTTTGAAAGTAAATGTCGGTATTTTATGTTTGAAATGTCTCAAGAATATTTGGATTAAATTCTAATGTGACAACTTCTATTTCCATTCTATGAGAAGAGATGTTTAGAAGTAATGTATTGAAAAAATTATCTAAAAGTAATGATATTTTGAAGTTAATAACCACCAGCCAATATATGTATGGATATACTGTATATCGCTAGTCATAAATGGTAGGACTTTGGCTTGGGAGGTAGATTACCCAAAAGACTCAGGAATTGTTGGATCTAGTGCCTTCTTTTCAGCTATTCCAGTTATATGACCTTGGGAAAGTCATAGTTTTTGATAGTTGCCCAGTACTTTATTAAATGAAATTTGATAAACATTTAAACATTCAATATGGATATCTCATTGTGTAATCATACAGTTATTATGCTTCCCTAAGTTGAATATGCCTATAGATGTTAAGTACAGACTTGTTACCTGACAGAAAATGTTTCAGGACTACAGTTTCCTTAGCTAGGGGGTTCATCAGTGAACCCTCATGAAAACTGATGATTCCTGGGAAAGCAAGGAGGAAAAAAGGCTTCAGAGGGGATACAAGGAGGAAGGAGAGAAGCTGTTTATGAGGGAAGCATTGTAAACATCATAAGAACTCACAATTCCACGGTCATGGTCCAGAAACACTTCAAGGCTCAATTTTCTTGCCTGTAAAATGAAGACATTAATTCAATAACTTTGTAATTTTACTGGGCACACTTCTTTTTGTAATACCTCCCAATGAAAAATTTAAAATATATATGCTCATTTTTGATGAAACAGATTTTTAGAGGGTATGGAATCATAATCAAAGTTAAGACTAAATACTAAACATAAGTGTGTGTGTATATGTTGTGTGTATGTGTGTGGTTGTAGTGATCCAAATATTGGAGAAAAAGGGATTTAGAAAAGGGAAAGAGAATGCTGTAAGAGACAAGAGAGTAAGGGTTTATAATGTTGAGTCTAGATTCCTTGTTTTTGGATATAGCTTGAGTCTGAGAGTTTTCAATTTGGAATTAGGACAGGTAGTATGGCAACATGGAAATATTACTGTAATAACACGTGGGAATCTGGATTCTAACTGTTGTTCTATGTTATTAGTAATGTGATATTGGACATGAAATTTTGCTTCTTGAATATTTTGTGAAGTAAAAAGAGGTGATTACATATGGCTACTTAGGTTCCTTCCACATTTTTAAGTCTTGAAATTTTTTTTTTATTCATTAAGTTTATTGGTATATTTTAGGCACATTCATCATTGGGAATTTGTACCTTCATGACATATCTTGGTTCTTATTTTTTCCCCATTCCCCTGCCCTCCCTTCAACCCCCTCACCCCTATCTATTTACAAAGATTTTGTTTCCATTGTTTCCTTTTCTCGTATTTATTCCTTTCCCTACTTTCTTTTCCCCTACCCCTCCCACATCGTCTTCCCCTTTGCCCCTTTTCTTCCTATTTCACATTATCTATTATACATTTTGATCCTTATTTACACTTTCATTTTCTCACACCAGAGAAACTATTTGGTACTTACACATGTGTGTCCTATTTATTTCACTTTTGAAATTTTTAAGAAGAGAATGAACCAAATTATTATTTTGGTCTAGGTTTTGGATGGTGTGGGTTTTGGATGGAGTCCGGTTGTTCAGGCAAATTCTGCTCTCTCTATTCAATTAATCAAGTAAATCCTATGAGCAAGTCCAAAGTCAAAGGGCTCCAAAGTATACTCTACTTACAGTAAAACCATGGCAAAGGTGCAGATATTTAGGGTTATCACAGGAGAGTAAGAATATAGACCAGTAATTCAATTTATGAGAACTTGACCTATATTTGTGTGTATATAACAAGAAAAACCAGAACCAGGCTTCTGATCAGCTAGAGAAAAGCAGCATACGTTTAATGGGAAGGATCTGGGCTCTAAATCTGTCATTCTTTGACTTATATAAATCTAAATTCTTTACTCACTTGTGAAGTGATTTCTAGTGCTCTATATGGTGGAGTCAATGATACTCTTAATGGATTTCCACAGAAAAAATGTTCTTATCATAGTCAACAAATGGCCTCCCTGTTACTAAATGCCATAATACTCAATTCTTTCCTTATTTGACCTATCAGTGGCATTTGATACACTTGGACACATTGTCCTTACTTCTACCCAATGACCATGCACCTGAAAATTAGTTACATGGCTCCTCCAACTCCCAAGGAAGGGACCCCTGGATATTCAGGGAGCACTGCCTGCTTCCATCACATGTTCTGGTGGGTTTTCTTAGCCTGCTTTATTTCATTTTCTTCCATAATTCTGGAGTGTATTTCACTGTGTCTCCCCTATATTCTTGGGGTGTTCTCTAAAGGTAAGCATTTTAAAAAAAATTATATAGATCAGTGGTTTTTTTCTAAGAGCTAGGTGTCTTCTTGGATACCATGCTCCAATATGGTAGCTGTCAGCCACATATGGCAAACAAGCCTGCATCACTCTTGAGATACATTATAAGTATAAAATAACATACCAAGTTTGAGGTCTTACTATAAAAGGAGAATGTCATAAAAGAAAGAATGTAAAGTATGTCAATATATTTTATGTTGATTTCATGTTGAAATCATTATACTCTGGATATACTGGGTTAAATAAAATATAAAATTACAAAAAAAAGAGAATGTATGGATAAAATGACTCTAAAGTGACCAGCTAAGGGAAGAGAAACGAGCAGGGGACACACACGTGGTGAGCTGTAAGCGGAAGCATTATGATATGGGCATCACTTAGTAGCTGATGATCCAAGGAAGTTATTTAACCCGTTCATGTGTGTTTTAGTTACCTCACTTGCAAAGGCAGGAATGATAATAACAGCACTCACCTTTTAGGATTATTGTGGAGACAATGTGCGTGAGATATGAGAACAGTGCTTGGCACACGGAAAGTACAATGAGAATTTGCTATTACTATTTCATGAATTGAACAATTAAATTCTAAATAATAGAGAGCTGAAAATAAAAGTGATAGTAAATTTACAAAATTTTAAATCGTGTCCCATATAAACCCCAGCTTAATGAGGAAGATTCTCATTTAATATGTTTTATTACCAGGATTATGGAAACCCATATAAAGTAAAAAGAGAATTTTCTCCTTTCCTGCACATGTGGCACTTTAGCTACAGATAAAAATTTGGAAAAGCTGAACAAAAACAAGGGAATAGAACCAGTAAGTAGGGGCACTGAAGAGGCGTTTTGGAATCACACACTGTGTTGCTCTATCAAGACTCTTCCAGGTCAGTGTCAAGGGTTTTTGACTCAGGTCTTGAGGTCAGAGGGCCCTGTTGGAAGCTGACTGAGACCTCAGGCTGCCGAAGCTGACATGGGTCTGTGAGGGTGACCTTTCTTCCACATTGTCAGCAGGGAGACATTCTTGCTATTTTATTTTCCTCTCCTTTTCCAACAAGAAAGAGCAGCTGAGACAAATGAGACAGAATATTTTACCAATTACATAGTATGCAGATTTCATTTTAGCCACCACCTATGACAAACATGATACTGAGTGTTTTAATGGTGCCAAGGCAAAACCAGCCTGTAAAAGATTTGGGGGGTACCTTGGTAAATTTCCAGAGAATCATTTGGGTGAAATGGCATAGTAGGTTAATTATCCGATTGGAAGGCTTTTAGCTGCTATAGAGAAGAGATTACCACCTTAAACACAGTCCCAAATTACCTTTAAAGCACAAAGTGACAAAGTAAGAATTGTGACACATCAGTCTAGCTTTTCAACTGTGATTGTTTTTGAGGGGAGAAGGCAGAGTTTTCAGAGGAGCAGTGATTTAGGTGGTGGCACTTACTGCTAACTTTTACTCTGAGTGAGGGTGTGTGAGCCCACTCTTCAGTTCTATTATCGTAGAACTCTTAATGCTTTGCATTAAGAGGGTCCTGAGGTAGAAGGCCAGGTCGAAATTTTCCAAGTCGTGAGCAAAGTAAAACATCAACCAAAATTCTAGTCAACCCTTTTGCAAAGACATAACTTCTGAACAAATGTCTAAACAGAGTGAGTTATGCTCTCTGTTCCTATCTTCCTCCTTTATGTTTTATAACCCTGGATCCTCCTCCTTTTTTCCCCCTTGGATGAATTCTTCTTTCTGTATATTTTCCTTTATGTTTTTTTTTTTTTTTTTAAATCTCAGAGCTCCTTTGATAGCCTATGATGGAAAGACACCATGCTGGGAAAAGGGTGGGAGATGGGAAGATCTTTTTTCTGTTCTCAAAAATTACACAGCTACATTTGGCTGTACACACCTGTAATCTTTTCACTCTAGGAGGCAGAGGCAGGAGGATCACATGTTCAAGCACAGTCTGGACAACTTAGCAATTTAGCAAGACCTTGTCTCAAAAGAAAAAATTTAAAAGGCTAGGGATGTAGCTCAGTGTGAAGGTCCTGGGTTCAATCCTTATCTCCTCATGCTCTCACAAAAAAGAAATACTAAAAGTTTGGAGGTGATCTTCATGACAAAATATACCCTTGCAAGTCAGCTTTTTGTCATGCTGAGCACTAGAAGGTCTTCCCTAGGCCTTCTGATTAGCATATGGACCAATGTAAATCTCAGCTCTGCTACTTATTAATTAAATGATCTGGAATAAGTTTCTTAAACTCTTGGAGCCTTATTTTTCACAATCTGTAAAATGGGCATACTACTTGATTAGTTGAAGATCATTAATAGACACACAGAAAGATGAATGAGAATTCTATTGTAATAGCAGTAGTTATACAGAAGTAATGCAGGTAGAACGAGGACTTTCAGTGAAGGAGGAAGAACAGTACTAATGAAAATGAAGAAGAGAGTAAGCAATATCAGGTTAATGGAACTAAGGGGTCTTGGATACTAGTTAGAAGTGGGGGAAAAGAAGAATCAATGGTAGGAATAGTTTAAAGAGTCTCTGACTTTGGTCTCTGGTCATGTCATTAATTAGGAGTGGTAATTTAGTGCAAATGTAATCTACTTTGGATCTTTATTTTTGCTTTAGTGGTACTAGGGATTGAACCCAGGGTACTATACCATTGAGCTGCATTCCTTTTTTATTTTATTTTGTAACATAGTCTCACTAAATTGTTCAGGTTGACCTCAAACTCATAATTCTCCTGCTTCAGCTATGAACAGCTGAGATTACAGGCAGATATGACAGTGCTTGGCTGGTTCTTTGGTCTTGAGGCCCTATAGAACACATTGTAGAGATACCTAGAATGGCAGGTGGGCTCAGAAGGCAATTTGAAGTGTAAGTCTGAAGAAGTCACTGTATATCAGCATGTATATGCTGAGCACGCAGTATACCCTAGGTGATATGTAAGTCCATACAGAGACTTATTTTCTTGTGGAGAAGAAAGATGTAAAAATAAATATCCACACAAGAAATATATAACTAAAGTCTGTGTAAGTTATTCCAATGACAATCACAGGATGGTACAAAATATTGAGTAAAATATGTTCATCTGGACTGAAGGGTTTTGGGAGGTGTCTCTGAGGACACTTAAGCTGTGACTGTGGATGAGTTAGAGCTAGCCAGGTATATGTTACTCCTGGACTGTACCACCTTTGAAGGTGGAAACTTCACTGTTTACCCCATACCCAGTAGGCAGAGCAGTGTCTGGCTCTCAGTCTGTATTTAAATGATGCAATGAAAGGGCAAATGGAATGGATAGATTGAGATTGCCCATGGAGAATACATTAGGCAAATGCTACTAGCTGACCTTCAAAGAATAAACAAAAAAATGTGAAATTTCTGGGGAAAGAAATATGAAGCAGATAAATAAGGACAACCAGATGTGTTGATTAGGAATGTATTTGGCTACAAGGCTTGGAAACCTGATCATGGTGCCTAAAACAACTAGAAGTATTTGGTTTATTTTTTTCTCACAAGGAATGAAGTCTGAACATGGGTAATTACTGGAACTGTATGTCGCATTTCCCTAAAAATAACACCTAACTGGAAACGAAGCCAAAGCATGATTTTTCAGAATGCTGGTAATATAACCCATACCCCCAAAATAGGCTCCAGTTAAGATTGACAGCAAGATGGACACATTTAGTATGTCCATTGCAACAAATGATTGATGTATTGAATTATAAAATACTAATATTAATGTATAATTAAATACCATTGAAATTAATACTTAAATGATAATATGAATTATAATAAGTACTTTTAAGTACTCAAGTAGGCACCTTTGGATGAGAGCTATTGCCTGTGTGAACAGATGAAATCAAACCTTTATTGCTGAATGACCATTTGGAGTACAGACACAACATAGGAATCACGTGCACACTTGATAAAAAATGGACGTCATTGTGTCTAATATGAATCTTCATAATTCAATATATTATGTGATGTAATGGACATATTTGATTCACTTGTGTGAAATAAAGAAACATTTAAAAAATTTTAGTGCCGCAATTTTTCATTACTATTGTGTGGACCATCATTCTTAACTATCATCATTTTTGTTGCCAGTCCTGTCTCATAAATCTTCAATTAACACTTGATTTAATGGAAACTTTGTGAAGCCTAGCCTGCAAGAGGTCGTGACTTGGGGGAAGAATTCATGGGCTAAAAATTCCTGACAGCTGTGTTGCCAACACACTACAAACAGACTACATGGTTAAGAAGTGCTCATTTAAGCAGAGCTCTGTTGCTGAACATGAGAGATTAGGGCCAATGGTTCTACAGGAAATGGAGTCATAAGAAATTCAGGCTGGAATTTAGGGTTTTGAGAGGTATGAGTATATTTCAGAAGAAGATGACATGGCTGCATTTGAATAAATGTAGATTTTTTGTACATAACTAAATGAATAAATGTAAATTGCTGTACATGAAAAAAATAAGACATCCCCTGAAAATAAGCCCTACTGCATCTATGGGGGCAAAAATTAAGGTAAAACGTGGTCTTGTTTTGGGGGAAATATGGTAGTTAGATTATCCGTATCAGCCCCAGATTTTGCCATTCTCTTGACCTTTCGTCAAGGGCACAGGTCAGCAGCTACAGCTCTAGCCATCATATCAAGTTGTAGAAAAAGAAATTAGGCAGAAAGAAGGTTGCCAGTGTGTTGAAGGAACATTAGGATAATGCTTTCTTATGCCATCTAATTGTTCAGATTGCTGCAGGTTGCTGACAGGTGGTGAAAGAGAAGGGGTTGGATATACAGGTTAGAGAACTTGGCAAATGGTGTCTGCTAAATTAAGAAAGAATTAGGTCTTCAAAATTGAGAGAGAAGAAAGTTTTTAGGAGGCAAATTGGCAAACAAAAACAAAAACCCAGATGTCATAGAGGTTGAGCAAGACGATCTCGGAAAGGAGACTATGGATTTGACATTTAGAAGGGCAGAGACCTGGCCCATTATGTTCTCTGTAGTATTCCAGGAACCTTCTCCTGTGCTAGGAACAGAGTAGGCGATTAATCACTGACTAGGGAAATTAATCTGGCTGCAGTGTGTTAGATGTATTGCATGCATAAAGGTCTGTATTGATCACCCAGTATAAATTAAATTCTAATTTTCTCTAAGTAAATACTTTCTGGAAAGAGTGAGCATCTAGAGAGTTATTCCTCATATGTACATCAGAAACAGGTTAAGTGGAATAGACTAGAACTTAGAAAGCATTTCCCCAGAGCTCAATGAAACAAAAACCAGAAATACCTGGAAGAATTTGCTTATCTTGATGATATTAGTAGCTGTTCTTAGGACAGGCAGTTTGAGGTCAGGAGAAAGCTCTTTATGTATCATTACAACTACTTATTTATATGTTTTCTTGTTATGGAAAAGATTTAAAGAAGTTTTCCATCATAGAGGACAATAGAAAAATTCCTATGAAAGCCATTTATGTTAGCAAATGTGTTCAGTTAATATCTTACATTTGCATTGTGTAGTCCTTTAGCATTTACAAAGCACAAGTAAATATGTCCCATTTCATGTGATTCTCCCAACAGTAAGGGAGGTTGTAGGGCAAGTGTCATTAACTGCTCCCCCCCAATACCCCATTTCATCACTGAAAAAAATTCAAGACATCTTAAGTGACTTACTCAACATCACACATGGAGAGATTGAGTCAGGACTTGAACAAGAATTTTAATTCCCAATTCAATGTTCTTTACTATATATAATTGTATTTGTCTTTGAGGACATAAAATTAGTTAGGTATTATGTAACAGAGAAAAATGATCACATCAAACCTTGAAATTAGTAGCTAGTTCTACTTTTGGTGGAGTAGGGGTACATTTTTTACATCAGGGGGTACACAGATTTTTAAGTGTTCACTTCTCTTTGCAGAAACCACTAGGAAAGGATGAAAGGGGACAGTCTGTCTATGTTGATGAGAATAGTAATTGCAAGACTTGACTTGTCCAGGAACACTGTCAGCAAGTGGAGTTCTTAATGTAACAATTCCCTGTGTCTAGTGGAAATCACATAGTTTGGTCTGCTCTTTGTTTGTGGTATTCTCTGTACATGTTCAAGCATTGTCCATGCCTTATTTTTACTTAAAAATAAGGACAAACTTCACAGAAGAGGTAAATTATGAGTGCATAAGATAACTTGATATGATTTAAAGCCTGATTAGAATTGAGGATTTTTAACTTCTCAGGGAGCCTGGCTTCTCTTGTAGATTACTGTGTCTTTCCTTCCTGTTTTACATTTGCACCTCAAATCTGAAATTGAATTTTATCTAAATTCCTCTCCTTTCTTCTGTACTCCTCTGCTCAATGCTATATTCAACTAATCCATATACTCTGAGTCCTTTGAAGTGTTGATGTGCTTATTGTATCCTTTCAACTCTGCGGCATCCTCCTTGTGACAAATGGCCTGATGAGGCCCATATCTTCTTAAGAGCAATTAACTATAAATCTACATGTAGTCTCTAATCTCAGGATTTTTATTTTTTCAACAAAAAAGACAAAGAGAAATAACTCAATGTTCTAGAAAAGATATTTATATTGTAAATTATTTCCCATTTGATTTGTCAGAGTCTAAGCTGGTGGGCCTAGAGGCAAGGAGCCATTCTGAGATTGTGACAGATAAATGAGAATTGCTGATCCAGGTGGGCAAAGGAGCTGAGGGACTCACTCACTTTGGATGTTATGACTCTGTGCTCAGAGAAACCTTACAGGTGGGCACGAGCAATAAATCAAAACTAATCCTGTCCTGGGAGAACACCAGCTGTGTTTACACCCTTACATGTTATGTGACTCTCCCTAGTGGACCTTCTTGAAGTGTTAGATTGGCTAATGGTTTATGTGAAATAGATTTTGAATCCATTTATTAATGTTTTGAAGATTTATTTTATCTTTCTTCCAGGGTTCAAGGTACAGGATGCAAAGATGCAAAGGATGCAAAGATGCAAAGGATGCAAAGATGCAGAAAATGCAAAGATTAAGTAGTCACTGTTTTTATAATTCAGAAATTTATAATCTAGTGAGGTGTATGAACCATAAAAAAGGTATGGTAGAGGAAAATTTATTAATGGAATTTTATATATGAGAATATTTACTAAAAAGTAAAATAGGGAAGAGGAAGGAGTAGGGATGTATAGAAAGTGAGTAGCAGGAAGGAACTGTGAGTACAGATGTAAGAGACTCACATTCTATATTATTGATTGATTTCATTTGCAGAATCGTTTTGTTGAAGATAAATGATTACACATCAGGTATTCAGGTGAAGTGACTTGGTCATAAGGAATCAAAACAATGGAGTGTTTCTTCAAAAGAAGCGCAATTACAAATTGACAAAATCCGGAAACTATGAACTGATGAATTTGTTTTCAACTCTGTGTTCATCCTTATTTGAGACCCTCTGTACAATTTTTGGCGCTAGAATTTGAGAATAATGTAGAGAACTCGGAAATATTCAAAGTAAAATCTCAAAAATACATTGAAAAAACGTCTTAACAGGAATAGTGCCAAGTGGCTTAGGGAAATTTAACCTTGCAAGCCCTGAAAAGTAAAGACAAAATGCAAGTTAAAGAGTGGGCTTGATTTCACATACAGCTTCAGGACAAAAGTTGGTATCCTTTAGAGTCAAGCTGGTTATTATCCCTAGGGTCTTTTGAGGTAGAAAATTTGGAGGTTCAAAATATTCCTAACTGATGAAAAGGAAGGTGTATGAGGAAAGTCTATAAAAATTTCAATATCTTCTCCACCCTAGGCTTTCAAAAATACTTGTTAAAAAATTAATGAAGATAAGGATGAGCAATGCCTCAAAGACTGACTTATTTATCATGTCCTGTACATCTTTCTACCCATCTTGGGTTTTAAGTAGAAAATTATTATTAATTTGTCAAGAATATTAAGAACTCCTCATTCCCAAGGATTAGATATGGAACATACAGTATTTGGGGTAAATATAAAAAGTATATCCTTACTGACTTAGTGGATAAAAAGCAGTTAGATGAATTTATAAAACTTTTTTCAAAAAGGGAGATTTTTCAGTAGTCTGAGATCTTTTCTAGGAGAATAATTAGAAGATCTGCAAAATTTTCTTTCTGCCTGACAAAGAAAAATGTACAGCTTATCTCTACATGGAGAACTTAGTAATATCTGAAAAAAATATAGATTTATGGAATCACGTGGTTGAAATAGCATATTCAATCCTGTAACACCAAAATTACTAAGAAACAGTTATTATTTGCTTTTAACGAGCATACAACTCTGTTAGGAAGAAAATAATGATTCTAAATGGGATTGAAACTTCAAGTTCATGATCTATGATAACCAGCCTTATTCAAGGATGGAAGTGTAGCCCAGTGCCCATGCTTGGCAGGTGGGAGGCCCCGGGTTCCATCCCCAGCAAAACACCAACAAAAACTGTCTGATTTTCAAGTGTTCATATGTAATCTGTTATGATATTATACGCATTGTTCTCTGCTCCCTTGCCCATGCAAGGAGATGGGTGATCTAGGATTACAGCTATTTGGGTGGCACAATTTTGGTTGTAAATACTTACACACTAATTTGCCCACAAACACACACACAGGTATATTTCAAATTTTATCTGTATTAGGAATTATTTTGTAGTAACTTAATTCTGGATAGTCTCCTTTATGTAAGAATGCAACAGGACGTCGAAGTAGAAGCAGATTTTGGCTTCCTGCAGGAAGAGGAGGTGGGCTTCTCCTTGGGTTTCCATATTTCCCTTGATGCCTCTTGCAAATGGTTTGGGCCTTTGTGGAAGAGCCAAGGCAGCCTCTTCACTCACCCTGCCCTTCCCTGCTCCACCCTTCTCCAGCTCATCACATTTTATATAATCCAAGAGAAATCTGCTTTTGGTTAGGATGCAGATGAGGGCATAGCAAGTTTTTTTTTTTTTTTTTCTTTTTTTTGGATACATTAAAATGTTCCAAGTTAGTATGAGAGTTCTTTCAATGCAAAATCTAAATGGAGGCAGCTGGAAATCATTAAGGAGACTTGCAGTGGACAGTGATTAAAGCCGGATGGAATTTGCTCTCTCTCTCTGTCTCTCTCTTTTTATGGTACCTTAAGCAAGTTAGTGTTCCTTTTGAAATTTGAATTTGCCCTCTGACTATGAGAGTTGGAAAATTATTTTACTCTTTTACTTCCTAGAGACCACACCGCTGATGTCTGAGGCTGTAACTGCAAATGAATAAATGAACACATTTGGAACTAACTGGTGTTCGGCAGCAGTGTGCCCGTATTTCATGATTATCCTTGCATCTTCCTGGTCTGAGTCTGATTGGAAATAATAACCACTGAGTAACATTAAGAACTCTTTGTGGCTACTTTCCTAGTCTTATATAATATCAGAAGGGTACTTTTTAAGCCTTCTTAAAGAACTCACCCAATTTTCCCCTCCCACCTTCCTTCTGTAATGGTTGTATCAATCTGCACGACAAGACATAGTTGCAAATGAGTCCCAACTTTCTGTGGTTCAGCCTCAAGGCATACTGAGACCTCAAAGGTGTGGATTGGTAGAGGCTGAAGTCAGAATGTGGAAAGGCTGGTGTTCCTGGATGTGGGTGTGACATACCCAGGCGCGATGTGGGCAGAGTTGCTCGAAAGAGGTTCAGTCTGATCAGTGGGGCAGAGCAGGGGAGGCACAGGTGGTGGATAGAACTTATCAGGTGGTGTGCATTTGAGAGTCTAGGAGATTAGTCTGTCTGGAAGCTCATGGCCTGGCATTGGATGTCAAAGGACCTAGCTCTTTCCGGGGAACCAAATCATTAGGATACCATCAGAAGACAAACTGGTCAGTTATTATAAGGCTTTAAGAGAACTCATGGTGGAAAGGGTTGCAGAGTGAACTCAGTGTCCAGAGGCAGTGAACTGAGCAGCAAAATGAATTTTCACTCATTTGCCTGCTTGAGTCAGAGTGAATGAAAGACCCAGCTTCAGCAGGTCCAGTCAGGCTAGAGAGGCTCACGGAGTCTTTCCTAACCTAGCCCTATCTCCTCTTCCCATGGATCCATAGAAATAGCAATTAAATGTGACTCTCTCCCCATTCTTTCCTGTTATGGAGACCAGAAAACAGAACTCACTGAACTTTGGATGTTGGAATATAAAACATTGTTGTAGTGAACAAGCAGAGATCCTACAGTGGAATCGCAAGACAACTAGGCAACTTTAATTTCTTTTCTACTTTTAAGTCACTCACTGGGACAAATTCTTTTCTTTTTTATATGCTTTTTCTTATTTTTCTAATAGTACATGATTGCAATACATAATGTTTACATTCCCTGTGTGGAGTTGTTATGTGTATGTAACATAATCTTTTTATTTTAAGTACATGTAATACATGCAGTTTACAATCATCTTGGGAGTAGGTATATAATATAGCTTGGCTCTTTTTTAAAAATCTCCTTCCCCATCGGTTTCTTCTTCCCTCCTCCTCCAAATCCCCTTTCTTCATTTCTATTCTGGATGATACATTGATCTTGTCTCATGTTTATGACACAATGGTTACATTCATTGAGGTTATTAGGTCCTTGAACATGCCATCTTTATACTACTTATTTCCCTTTCCCCTCCCCTTCTCCCCTTACCCACATTCTCTTGAACCTTTCTCATTTGCAAGAGATCTATCCCCTTGCCTCCTTCCATCCATCCCTTATAGTGCTCTTTGTTTGTTCTTTGCTTTACTCAAATGGGAGATATCATATGGTATTTAAGTTTGTCAGTTTGATTAATTTCACTCAACATTAGATTTTCCAAGTGCATCCAATTTTCTACAAAAGTCTCAAATTTGTCCTTCTTTTTTTCTTTTTTATTAAATTCCTTTATTGGTACATTGTAGGTATACAACACAATTATATTTCTCATTGGGAATTGTACCTTTACATAATGCATCTTGGTTCTTATTTTTTCCCCATTCCT